>MU227881.1:1676822-1690625 GCA_018584345.1 Thuja plicata | reverse complement strand
ATATATATATAAATATAGATACATATATCTGTATTTATATATATATATATAAATACAGATACATACATACATATATATATATATATATATATGAGACTATATTAATTAAAAAACACTAATTCCAGAACAACCTAAGTATACTAATAGATCTCCAGATTTTTGTTAAAATATTCCCCTCAGTTTACATCCAATCCTCTTAGATTTTGTTTTATCCTAACCCCATAACATTGGAAATACCAGAATGTATTCTCATACTGCAAGAATCTTACAGAGTGAAAGCTTATACATGAAATCCAAGCATTAATTCCTGGAGAAGGATTTGCATACCATAACAGATGGAAATTTAAACGAGAAAACCATTTTACTTCTAATACATAGGCAAAAATATATATCAAGGTTAAAATTTCTTTACATATTAACTTCCAGCTGCTTCCCAGTATTTACCTATACTTCTGTTCGAAGTTATCCAGTACCTTCATCACCTATGAACATTACTTAACTCAAAATATTTTGTAAATGTATCTTTCTTCTTCTATTACATACTATGAGCAAAGCCCTATATTATTATTAATAAGACTTACTAAACTTTTATGGCTATATATGAAAAAAATTTAGTCCTTTTTGAGCAGATCACAACTCCATTCCCCTTCATTTTTCTTTATTATGATGATGACGACCTCTTCTTCTTTCATCTCCATCCTCGCTTTAGAACACTTTTTGACTGATGGAAAAATAATTTAGAAATTATCTATTTCCATGTCCTCTAGCATATCCGGTATCTCAAAACCCTCATCTTTCCAATATTTGAGAAGCACGTATGTTTCCATTTCCTCCTCCAGAAACTGTTTGAACAGGAAATCTAAGTTCCTCTGTGTTTCAGGCCAATGTTTGTCAAAAGCATTTTTATCCTTAAAAACAATCATCAGGACTTGTTGGCTGTTGGGAATATCTTTCAGTTTTGCGGTATCCATTTTCATGATTGTAACCTCCGTAAATGGTATGGTGAGAAGATTGTCAATGCAATAAACCATTTTTTCCAAACCTCCCAGGATGTCCTTCGCAAAGGTTAATTGTGCTACCTTCATAACCTCCTCCTTCTTCCATCCAGAAAAAGTTGCCAGCGTGATGAAGAGAGCCACAATGTCCCCTTTTGAGAGAAATGTGTAGGAGTAGTCAAAATGGGCGTCTCCCATGCCTTTCTCCAGAGCTCTTCTGGCTACTTCCAGAATTGGATTCAGGATTTTATTCCATCTTTCCAGTTTGATGGATCCTCAGAAAGACATCATTCAATTGTCACTGAGTGTGAAAGTTATTAGCTTAGTTTCCATTCTAAAATGACTCTGAGCTTTCCCTCTAGATAAATTTCTTTTTACTACATGACAATAATACTAATCCTTTAATTTCTTTATAATGGGTACCAAAACTTAAACCGTAAGTTAACCTCATATCACTAACCCCTATGTAATAATTTTTATCACACTCCAGTAGGTCATTTATTATAGACGTACAACCAAGTGGGCATTGGTAGTAATGTGTGAACTTACCATTCTTGCATGATTGGCATCACTCGTGTTAAGCTTGATTCTCAGAATCATGAGATGAGGTTGGAAATGAGCGTGGTGCTTTAATAATTAATAAAACTGCATTGATATCATATTCCATTAAAGATGGGAAGAAAGAATATCTAACTCATAAATGTGGAGAAGATATATTGGTATTTTGAATTATGAGCCTCCTTCTTATTTTAAGATTTTGAATAATTACTATCACGTACCATTCATCATCATCAGTTTAATCTTGTAATGACACAAAGACTAAAAAATTTACTCTTCCTTTTTATTATTTGCTAGTATTGAGATTAGAAACAATCAACACAACACCACCATCTTCTTATAAATTGCCTAATCTATAGGTTTTTCATAAGAGAATTGTTAAGAGGGTTCACAATATGCATCTACTTCAGGATGAAACCCCTTGTCAAGCCTGAGAATGCCTAACTAAAGAACAAAGAGATCAGTCAATCAATAGGCCTTCTATAAAGAAGATAGAGAGACTGTCAGGTGAAGTTTGCTTAAGACAACAGTTATGGGATATTTATAGAAAAATATATATAAGAAAAGTTTAAATAAAAATACAAAAAAATAGAAATATATATAAATAAATATACATAAATACATATGTACATAAATATATATATTCATACATATATATATACATATTTTCATATGCATAATATACATATACATACATACATATATACATAATATACATATTTACATATATGTATCTACACATATTCTTGTTCATAAATATTTAAACGAAGGAAGGATAGGAACTATAAAGGCTACCCGTTAAGCATGAATATTTATATGAACAGATATTTATGGATATATATAAATGAAGTGAAACTTACAGAAAACTATATCTATAAATACATGTATACATAAATTCTTATATACATATATATCTTCATTTGTATACGCATATTTAGACAGAAGGAAGGATAGAAGCTTTTAAGAGCTATCGGTTAAGCTAGAAAATGCTTACTAGCTATGTAGTTGTCAATAGCTAAGTTAGCTAGCTCATCTGCACATCCATTTCCCTCCCTATAAATATGGTTTATAATAATTTTCTCAAAGGATTTACTTAAGAGAAGCGCAAGTGAAAGGAGAGAGTCCAATCTTTAGTTCATGAGAGAGCCCTTCCTTACTGCATTAACTATTATAGAAGAATCTCCTTCTATAGCTAAGTTGTTGATATTTAGTTTTTTACTAAGGGACAAGCCATCAATCAAGGCATCCAATTATGCCCAATTGTTGGTTTCCCTTCCAATAAATCTGCTACTCTTATCTATTTAAACTCCCTTTGAATTATTAATAGAGCAACCAATCCCGGCCAGTCCAGGATTACCTCTTGATGCCCCATCAAAATTTAGTTTATACCACCCTTCAGTGGGAGGAAACCATTTACAGGATTTCCTTTTAATAGAGGTATGATCTGGTCCCTGACCAATGAAAGGGGGGATTTTTAATCCTACCCATCTGTTTCTAGTTTTATCATCCCAGAGAGTCATCGTTGCCTCCTTTCTATTTCTAAGAAAGATTTTAGTATTAGTAAATTCTATTATAGAGATTTCAATTTTGTTGATGAGACTAAATGAGTCCATTTTGGTGTCCTGAAAAATTTGTCTATTCCTCTCTTTCCAAATCTCCCATGAAACAATAGGAGGAGCCAAACACCATAATAAACTATAAATGCTATCTTTGTTTAATTGAGGCCATGAAAGAAGGAAATTAGAAATAGAAGCCGATATCTAGTTTAGTTTCTTACATAGCCAGTTCCAAATATTCCTGGAGAAAGGACAAGCCAAAAGAAGGTGGTCAATGCATTCCTCTTGTTTTCACATAAAACACACTTACTTGGGCCCATAAAGCCCATTCTCTGAAACTTGTCTGTTGTTAGAATTCTCCTATGCCAAACTAACCATGTGAAAAAGCCAGCTTTAGGTAAGGTATCTTTACTCCAAAATAAATTGTAAGGAAGTTTCACTTTTGGGTTATTAATTTTTGATCTGAGATAATTGTAACCATATTTGATTTGATATACCCCAAATTTATTACCATTCCAAATCAATTTATCTTGTTTTGAGAGTAGCCTAAGCTTCCTAGCTTCCAAGATCTCGTTTAGCCTTTTTTCTTCATCACTTGGGAGAAGCATGCCACCTCTATCTTTCCATCTCCACCCATTTAAGGGATCAGAATCATGGACAATGTAATCTTTAACCTTAGAACCCCAGTTAGTTTCAAGGATGCCTTTTGATTCCATCCATTGTCCTAATTGATCAATAGCTTGATGCACTGCCCATGAGTCAGACCAAAACAAGGCTTCATCCCCCTGACCGAGGTCCCAGGTAAGCCTATTCTGAATAATATCTCTACAATCCAGCATAAAGTTCCAGATTCTAGAACCCTTGGGGGGATTTATCTCACGAAAGATATTAATAGGATTAGGTTAATTTAGATATTTATGAGATAAAATCTTTACCCATTTAAGGTTGGGATAACTAATCATTCTCCATACTAATTTCACCCCAAAAGCCTTACTCTGGAGTTTGAGGTCTCTGATACCTGCTCCTCCTTCATGTTTTGGCCTGCATACCTTCTCCCGGGCTAGAAGGGCAATTTTATTTTTTTCCTCAGAGCCTTGTGAGAAAAATGTACGCAACATCTTATTAAGTTCATTTCTTTGATTGACAGGAAGGTCAAGGCATGCTAGTTGGTAAAGAGGGATTGTCAATAGGACAGATTGGATCATAATAGCTTTCCCTACTAAAGATAACTATTTTCCTTTCCATGAGGACATTCTTCCTTTGATTTTCTCTATAGTGTGATTCCAGGATGCAGAAGATTTAGATCCTAAGTCCAAATACAGGACTAAATATTTACATGGAAGAGCCCTTTTTTTAAAATCTAGAATGTATGTAATACCTTGTTCAATAGATGGAGTAGTGTTAAAGAAAAAAATCTCAGATTTTCCCTTATTAATTTCATGCCCTGAGGCTGAAGTGTATAAATCTAAAATATGTTTGAAACCTTTAGCCTCCAAAATGGAGATATTCCCATATAACATCGTATCATCAAAAAATTGTTGATGGGTTGTTGGTTCAACAATGCTGGTAATCTGGATACCCTGGATTACCTCAGTCGTTTTAGCTTTGTAAATGGCCTGACCTAACGCTTCGGCCATAATGATGAAAACAAAAGGGGAAATAGGGTCGCCTTGACGAATTCCTCTAGAAATAATAAAGAAACCTTGAGGGGAGCCATTAACAAGAATTGAGAACTTAGGGGAAGAAATACAAGTAAAGGTAAGTTTTACCCAATTCTTCTCAAACCCAAAGGCTCGCAAGGATTTCTGGAGAAACAACCAATCAACTTTATCATAGGCCTTTTTTATATCTAACTTAATCAACATACTTAGTTTCTTGTTGATTTTGATAGAGTGTAATGCCTTGGTAGCAATAATTATTCAATCATAGATTGATCTTCCCAGGACAAAACCTGACTGTTCCTCACTTATTATGTATGGCAGGAGTTTCTTAAGTCTACTGGCCATTGTTTTAGAGAAAATTTTATATAACGTATTACATAGAGAAATTGGTCTGAAATAATTGAAGTTGTCTAGCTTTTCTTTTTTAGGTATTAGAGCGATGAACGTATTGTTAACCTCTTTTAAGATATTCCCTAAATTCCTAATCCCGTCCAAGGCCGTTGTTACTTCATCACCTATGAAACTCCAACATTTCTAGAAAAAATAGGTAGGGAAGCCATCAAGGCCTGGGGATTTGTCTGTATTCATCTTATTAAGGATATTTTCTACTTCTTCTTTTGAGAATCTGGCTAGAAGCATCTTATTATGGTCTTTGGCAATGATCTGTGGAATATTTTCTAAGATACTATTTTGATTCTCTATATTTGGTACTCCATTCATCTGATAAATTTATTTGAAATAATTAATAGCCTCATTAGCATTTCCTTTAGGATCCTCAATTGAAATGTTATTTTTATCCCTAATCATAGTAATCCTATTATTACATCTTCTTTTCTTAGTGTTGTTATGGAAGAACTTAGTATTTTTGTCTCCCGCAGCTAACCATGTTTCTCTTGATTTATGTCTCCAGAAAACCTCTTCCTTTGCTAACACCTCTTAATAATTTTTTTTCTTCTTCGTATAGACTAATATCCATACCTGTCTCTAAAACCTGAGCATTAAGGGTTTTTAATTAATTTTCAATATTAATCCTTGTTTCAAAAATGTTGCCAAAATTTGATTTATTCCATTCTTTCAGTTTAATCTTAATAATTTTTAGTGTATTAACTACTTGAAATAGTTTAGAGCCAGAGATATCAATCTCCATCCACCATTTTTCAACCATTTCCAAGAAACCTTCCTCTTTCAGCAACATCTATTCAAATTTGAAAGGACAATTTTCAGGGCTTTTATCCCTAAGGATTTGTACTTCAGCAGGGAAATGGTCAGAACCAGAAAAGGGTAATATTTTAGCTGAAAAAGTAAAAGGGAGCTCAACCAAATTATTTTTAAGATAGAACCTATCTAGTTTTTCTACAATAAAATTGAAGCCCTTCCGTCTATTGTTCCAGGTGAATTTCTCCTTTGAAGTCTCTGCTTCTAAAATATTATTTCTATTAATCCAATTGTTGAAGTCCCTAGTAGCTGTGGAGAGATGGCCTGAACCCCCTATCTTTTTTGATGGTTTTTTTATCATGTTGAAATCTCCTCCAATAATGAGTATTTCTTGTTCAAATTCATGCATTTTTTGTTCAATTTCATTCCATACTATTACTTTATCTATATTTTGTGTAGGGATATATACATTTATACAAAATTTTAAGTCGGAGCGGAGACTCTTTATTAAACCACAACACCGGTTGGGATGATCTTCTAACTCTGTCAGTGTACTAGATCTTGGGTCTGAAATAATACCTAGACTAGCTGAGGCCCCTACTATAGGAACACCCCATATTTCTTTTACCCCTAGTTTTTTATTTAATTTTTGAAGTCCTAGCTGATCTAATTTAGTTTCCTCAAGTAGAATTATGTCTGATTTAGTATTAGTAATGCAGCGGGAAAGGATCCGCTATTTGTTAGGGGAATTTAAGCCCCTAACATTCTAGGTTAGGAAATTCATGTTTTCCTAGGAAGGAACTTCCCCTTCCCTGCATTGAATATCTCAGTGAGTTTAACTTGTCCCGTAGCTTCCCCAGCTAACAACCTTAGCTCTTGGGAAGATTTCTTACCACATTTCTTAATAATCTTGGCGCAATCTGGAAAAAAATTACTCGGAAGGGAAGAAGCAATGCCTAGAGTCATATTATCTTTCTCCTCTGATTGCGCATCCTCTTCCAAATTTTTTTTTAATTCATGTAGAGTTAAAGCGGAATCAAGTGCTAAACATTTCGAGATTAACAATTTTCTTTGACAAATGAGCTCCTCTTCGTCACATATTTCCTTTATAAATTTCTCCATAAGATCCTTCACTAAATCCTCGCACACATATTTGAGGGTAATCATATCTTCCTCCCTCCTCCTTTCAAATTCTTTACTTAATCCACATACATCAATGAATGGATCCTCAATAGATAACGGGGTTGTGGGAAGGGGAGTAGTATTAAGGTTAGTTTTCTCTGAATTTTTAGCTACATTCTGATTACCATGGGTATCTAGATATTGGTTACCTTCGGAAAAAAAATTAATGATAGGTCAGTTCATCTCTGGATCTATAGATAAGTCTACATTGCATGGAATAGAAACTGTATCCATATTTCCAGTTCTACATAGAATCTCAAAACCCCTAGAGGGGAGAAAATCCACATCAATTTTTGCCAAATTACCAGGTTTATTATACACATTACTGCTTGGAGAAGGGGTTGTAATATTCTTACCCTTATTCTCCATCTGGATCAAATTATCCCTAGAAAATTTATCATATGTACGATCATTATCTTCAAAATCATAATCTACAATTTTAGGGTTTATGATGACCGAGCTTGATTTGTATGAAATTTCCATCGGCCTATTAAGGTTATCTTTAAATTTAATACTAACAATGATATATTTTTCAACATGCACATTCTCATATTCAATAAAACCTTTGAATATTCCTAGTCCATTACCTATTTCATGGAGGGATTCATCATCACATAATTTGATTGGTAAACTTTTAAGAAATACAATATTTTCCACCTTAAGGTCTAAGTCTTCTGGGTTAAACATTGGGGACCAATCCTGGATAAAAAAAACCCTATATTTCTAAATTTCAGGCAACCTTCTGTTAAAATTTTCACTTTCAATTTTCTACTGGAACAATCTACATACAAAAACTTCTCTTGGAGGATAGTAATACATACCTTATTGTCCAATTGTTCTTTTAGCCAATCTGCAATCATGCCTACTTTTGCTCCTATTCCATTCCATCTGCAAAACAAGCCATACTCTGGATACATATTTTGAATCCTACCTACCATATCATTTTTAATGAAATTCTTTTTTATTTGATTAGGGTTAGAGACATAATCCTTATGATTTTCAATGTTTTGTGGAAATCTATTTTTCCTGACATTCATTACTATTTCTATATCTCTTGGTCATTTATGTGGAGGGGAGTAAATTTTACCTGATACAGATCCCGGACCATCGTGATGTGTTCCTAGCTCCAACCTCTTGGCCACAACCAGCTTGTCAGAGGTCGAATGTATCCTAGCAATATTGTGATCCATACCTGATGGGAGCATAGATACATTTGGACCATCAATCCTCCGGTTAGGCAAGGAGTAAACTCCAACCTTAGCTAGGGAAGAATCCCTTGGTCTGGATGAATTAGGGCTTCGTGAAAACTGCACAAGTGATAACTTCTTCTAAGGGAAAACCCTAGAGGAAGCTCTAGGGGAAGAAGGATTAAGCACCAAAAAATGATTTTCCATTTTGATAACAAAGGGTTTAGCTGAGAGATTCTTCGTCCAAAAATGGGATCCAGAGATAGTTTTCCATTCATTAATTCCTTGATTCGGGGGCATAACCAAAGAGCACATACGATATCCATCGATATTGAATATAACATTCACATACTTTGTTTTTGAAAATAGCCGCATCTGCTGATCCAGAGATTCAACAGTGAACTGTAAGACCAGAGTGCACGAGCGGTCACGAAAAAGAAGAGACATGTTCGCGAAAAGGAAGAGAGTAGGGACACTCATCCTTTCTATCAATTCATGTCTATCAAAAAAGCAAAATAATCCTTTCTATCATTCCATATCTATTAGATCAATCCCAGAGATCATCTATCCAAACTAACTTCTTTCTAATTAACACATGCATTACTCAGATATTTTGTGCATAATAGATTGCATTCATTCCATTTAAGTGCATTAGAAAAAAATGAAAAAACATAGTAGTTGCATACATGATAAATCATAAAATCACATGCATCCATAAGCATCTCATATAAACATGCATTTCATTTCCACCATCTTGCATAAACATGTTAGTATCTTAGAAAAAGTAAATCATACATCTACAAATCTGCATAATAGAATCATATTGCATATACTTTTTCATCACTTAAACCAAATCATTTAGAATCATACATATAGCAAGTAAACCAATGCACATCATATCAAATCACTAGCTACATCTCATATAAATCAAAATATCTGAGTATAATGAACGGTCGCAAGTCTGAACAAAGGAAGGTAATCAACATATATATCAATAAATATTAGTGTGTCGGGATACAAAAATGGATAAGACTCAGAGTATATCAAATGAACATCACTACAAAAATGGTACATGATACTGTTGTGTGCTTGAGTGTGACCTCTAAATCAGGCACAAACTCAACATAGTCCTTACTCAATCATTTAATTCACAAAGATAAACATGAATTATCCATCTTGAAAATTTTATTGAAGTGACTTGTTGCCTCCTAATTAGTTGGGGATGTTGAATTTACTCTCAGAATGAGAGCCAAAAACCTTGACCATTGCAAACATGGAGGATTTCTAAAGCATGAGAGATAAGAAAATTGCCATTAATCTATGAAAGGAAATGTAATTAATCTAGAAATGAATTGCTTTTAAGCTAGAATTGAATTGCATATTAATCTAGAAAGCTTGAAAGATGATGGAATTAAGGTACTAGATATGTAAATGAACTACATTAAGAATCAACATATCATTAGTCCAAATGAAATTAATCTAATTATGCAAAATAAAGCTTAAAAGCACGATAACAATAAGGAAAAATCTAACTATAGTATTGATGCTCTCCAATTCATCCTCCCAAATGAAGAAAAAGATGTCCAATATATAGAAAAGCCATGGAAAGAGGGTGAAGAGTTTCTTGAAAATAAATGGTTGCCTATTCATTTTCAAGAATTGAGATTGAGACAAAAAAGCATGAATTATTTAATTAAAAGAATGGATTATTGCCACATGAGTGACCTTTCGTATAGAATTATGGAATTCTTTTTGAGGATAATCCATTCAATCAATTAAATAACTGTTCAATTCCTTTTGATGTATATTAGCTTAAGGGGGTGACATTAATTTAATTTAAAAGCACTTAGGACTTTAGAATTAAATTAATTAATCATAGGGATTTTTAGCTAATAAACCTTGATAATTTAGGAATTAAATGTAATGTCAGATTTATGCAAATTTTAGGTTTTCTACATTTGAGACTAAGTCAATTAAAGTCAATTAGGAGGAGAATTTTCCTAGTATAATAGGACTTCGATGATGAGAAAAGTGAAGGAGCGCACCAAAATTGATTAGGATTATAAGGTGTTAATTTTGGGGTGTTATGTTTTGCCCCTCTTTGAATTGATGTGCGAGTAGCGCATTGATTCAAAGAATAGTCTGATGTGAAGATGAAGATTTTGGAAGTCAAGGTTAGGTTGCCAAGACACCGATCAGATTGAGAAGTAGAATCATCTGAGAGAGGATCAGAATCGGGGTTAGATTGCACCAATGTCTGCTAATAACTGATCAAGATCTAGGACTGTCTCTAGAATCAGGGTTAGATTGCCCCAATACAAAGGTTAGCCCTCCGAGATCCAGGTTAGGTTTCCTAGATAATGGTCTAAAGAGATTTTGAGAGCCATCTTCAGAACGAAGCATAACTTTTAGGAATTAGGGTTAGATTGCCCCAATACCCAATGAGATTTCAAGAATCCTCTCCAGAACAAAGCTTGATCCTTGAGGATCCGAGTTAGATTGCTCAGATACCTAGAAAGATAGATGAAAAGATGTGAGACATCAAGATGCCCCTAGAGATTCAAGATCATGGAATATCCAATTGACCATAAGGTATGAAAACTAAATATGCCCCAAGTGATGAGATGTCCCTAGCGATGGGGACTTTTGATTTAGATCAGACTGATTCGAGAATGATGAGAAAAGATTCAATGATGCAATAATCCTGCCCCCTCGGGAGTGAAATCCAAAGATGACACATCATAATGATGATCGAGAGTTAGAAATCATAGATAGAAATAAGATCGAAGATCCAGAGAAATTCAGAGATCGATCAAGAGAACATAGAATCGATTTGGAGCGAGCAGGGAGTCCTGCTAATTAGGTTTGACTACAGTTGACTAAGTTTGACTAGAGTTGACTTTGATGAAAAGATTCTAGAAGCTGAGAAAATCATGATAAGAGATAATTCTGACAAGAAAGCGACATCAGAAAGTTGACTGCACAAGCGTCCGATCACGTCGGTCCCAAAATTTTAAAATGTGATTTCAAGCTGCTTAGGAGTCATATTTTGATTTCGATCATGAAAATGGATTTAGAACGGTCCATTTAACCAAGGGTGCAATTTTCATGAAAAATGGAGCACTTTGAAAAATTAGGTCAAAGGCTATATAAGGCCTGGAGAGGTCATTTTCAAATCATTATTCACCTTTGACTTTAGCGATGGCGAGAGCTCCAACTGACATTGATAGCATTCCCATGCATACACACTGATTTGAGCACTCCCAATGACACAACCGACCACCAAAGTATGACACACCTGTAAGTAATCGCAACATTATCCTGCATTTCAAAAAAATTTATCAATTTTATAGCATTTTAGCACATTTTTAATCCTTTTAGGGTCTGTCGCGTCTAATCTCGCGCGAGGGAACAGTTTCCTCATGTCGGCCTAGGTCGCCTTTCGCATGAGGAATCAGGTTCCTTGCATAGGTCAGGGATTCCCCACGTGGGTCCCTCCCTTGTGCTTATGCAAAGTGCACGCTTACACCATACGAGATTTCAGGAATCTCACGCGGGAAGATATCCTGTCTCACGCGAGTCAGAAAGCTCGCGTGGTAAAAGAGTTTCCTCACATGGGAAATTTTCTTAATTAAAAAAATTGTCATTTTTTATGTTGCAGAGTCAGCCAGTTGCAATACCTTAAAACTGTGTTTAGGATAGGTCCATAGCTGTATTTTCTGTCATTGCTTTGAAAAATATCATCATGTTGAGGTACTAATCCAATTTCATTGCTTGCTTTGTAGGTTGACTTCCCTAATATCGGGTTCCGATCACATCACCCTATCATGGGTGAGTTACTGTAGAGGTTATCAGATGCTGATGGTGCTCATATTGATGGGCTCAAATTATCATACCTTCATGATGCACCTAATATTCAGGTAAATCATAGTTTACTGGGTGCCCTGGTCGAGCGTTTCAATTTAGAGATGAACACATTTCACTTGCTAGAGGGGGAGATGATAGTCACTCCCGAGGATATTTACAGGATTCTGAGAGTGCCTTTTCATGGAGCTCATGTGGAGTATGACACTTAGTCAAGAGTAGGTACATTGGCATTGAGAGTATTCTTTTAGGATGATCTAGTGATGGGTCGGGCCATCTCATGGGAGGATTTGATTCGCAACTATGGTGGAGATTACCCACAGGCGGTTGTGTTGGCACTTTTCTTGAGTTGCCACTTGGTTCCCAATCACGGTCAGCATGGGTTGGAGTACGGTTGGGGAGGTATGTTGCAGAGGATGCTGGCCACACCTATAGTTACTTTTGGATGGGGCAAGTGTATGCTTGCTCAAATGTACCACGAGATGCACAAGATTGTGTATCGAGGTGCACGGACCATGGCGACAAGAGTCATCGTTCTTCAGATCTAGGCCTAGGAGCACCTTCCCATATGCAGGCTTATATTCCATGACACACGACAACCTCTAGAGCCATACATATACAGGTACATAGGTCCTATGACCCAGCCCATGCTAGGTAAGACAGAGCAGTGGCGGGCTCAGATAGATGACATGGTAGGAGTCATATGGTGGCCTTGGATAGCCACAGAGGTGTGGGATGATGCACAACACAAGTTGTCTTATATGTTCTATTTACGTCCTTTGATTAGGTGTACCATCAGAATTATTGAGTGCTTATTATTCACACGAGTGTTGCGCCAGTTTGGGAGACTACAGAATGTCTCTCAGGAGTTTTGCACTTATGCCCGATTCATCGATGAGACAAAAAAGGGTTGGCAGATACAGTTGGATAGAGGCCAGAGTATGATAGATGCTCGAGTACCACCAGCTAGGTGGGATTATATGGTCAAGGTGATGAATGCAGGTATGAAACCTGCATACAGAGACCACATGTTAGCACATCCATTCCCAAGATATACAACTCCTATTGGTCTGATTCCTCATGTACACCAGGTGGTACGGCCACCACCACAGAAATAGATACCCCTACAGCCATAGGTATAGCAGCCACCCTTATAGTAGTAGGAGATTGTTGTATGACCGAGGACCTCCCAAACTGATATCCCTATTAGACCCATGGGGTTAGATGCAGGTGTTGGGACCAGTGGCAGTCAGGAGAGAGCTACTACGCAGGGAGAGGACACCGTCATGGCTGATGTTCTGATTGATCCACAGGCGGGCAGATAGGTAACCTAGTTGTAGGAGGCACTCCAGAGAGTCAGAGAGAGTTAGACAGTCATAGAGGGAGCGAGATGACTTCCATACATAGATGATAGTTCAAGAGACTCAGATGGTTGAGCGAGACCAAGAGATCCAGGAGTTATGAGAGTCCCTGGAGAGATCAGAGATAGAGACGAGGTATGAGGCTTCTCAAACATCTTATTACTATGCTGCTTACATTATTGCAGTACTTGAGGCAGTGGATCAGATTTAGCCATTTTCAGAGTATGTTGGGGCACAGGCTGCTCCACCAGGTGGTTAGATGAGATACATTGATATACATATTG
>MU227881.1:1662250-1676772 GCA_018584345.1 Thuja plicata | reverse complement strand
TATATATATATATATATATATATATATATATGAGCTTGATTTTGGCATCATTGTACTTGTTTATATATTGCTTTAGATGTGTATGTCTTATGAGATGTTTCTTATATGATTCAAATGTATGGATTAGAAATGTATGCCATGGATGAATATGCAAAATGTTTATGCACATGTTTTATTGATATATGAATGAGTGTAGTGTAATGATAGATGTTATATGAATAAATGCTATGTATGATTTGATTTATGCTTATAATGGATGCACATGTTTATGGATATATAAATGCAAATGAATGTATGGAAATGCACTTTTAGAAATGAATGTAATGCAATGAATGTAATGGTACTAATCATCTCATGTAGGATATTGCAATATATAGCAGGTACTAACCAAAAGAATACGAACGAAGATCGGGAGTGAGGACCGAACACTTGTTCAGTCGAGAGGAAGCTAGGAAAAAAGATGAGGACCTTTGAAGAATGAGAAGACAATGAAGAGAGCACCAAAACTGTCATGATGCAAGCCTAAAATGCAAATGCAAGCCTAAGCTAAATGCAATCCTAGGACTTGGTTGTTGGACTCATTGCATAATCATCATCGAGTACTTTTGGAACATCGGAGTCAATACAATCCTTACTAGTGTCGCTGCAACCATAAGAATATGAATATGACTTTCATTGGATAAAATGTAGGAAATGAACATAAGCACGAGGGCACAAAAGCCAAGGTGACCTGAACATTGTTTCAAGTTTGATATAGTAAGAGTTTGTAAGTAAACAAATAGAGCAATAACAGTCAAGGAGATAGTTCCAACCTCCCCTTGGTGTACAAATAAACAAGACCAAGGGATGTGAGGCTTTTCCACATTAATGCAGAAGCTCTTATCACATACACCCTATTTATTTGACGTTGCCAGATCATCGAAACCACACCCACAAGTAGTAGGCAGTAAATATCAGTGAAATTCCTAAGAATAGACAACATACAAAGAAAGAGTCAATCATATCTCAGCATGTTTCAAGGTTTACGAATGTGCCTATGTTTGGGGTGTTGAAAAACATGATTGTTCTTACGAGTGAAATGTGTTTGATTGCTATCAGGAGATGTTTATGTGTGAGATATCCAATGTGTGTTGAAAAACACAGATGTGTCCAAAGAGAGTGTTGAAAAACACTATTTGATTAAGGTATTGAGAAACACCAGTTTGTGCCAGTAGAGAGTTGTCCTTTGACAAGATTACTGACTCAAGTGTAAACTGAAGAGCCATTGAAGTCGAACATGCAAATAGCGAGTTGATGTCAGAAATCTCAGTAATAGTGATAGTAGGAAGACTCAGTGAGAACCACTGGTGACTAATGTGAAGAGGATAAAGACTCCAAAAGATAGGACAATGCCCCTTAGACCAGGAAGATGCCCCCGAGTGTGACCAGTTTCAATCCATGTGAAGTTGAGCAAAATCTCAAAGATGACTGAGAGAAAAAGCATGAGCACACTAAAGCAGGAAAGCAAACTAAAGCAGGAAAGCAAACTAAAGCAAGAAAGCAGACTGAAGTTGGAAAGCAGAATAGCAAATGTAAGAAAGCCAAGAGAGTCTATGATAGATAGAGCATTACAGAACAAGAGGTGCCTATTTACTAGGTTTTCACCATCTTGGCAAAAATTCTTTTTTTGCTACCACGATGCCTGTTTACCAGGTTTTCATCAATGGCACATTTTTCTCTTTTTTTTTGTATTTTCATTTTTTCAATTTTTTTGTAAAATTCATTTTTTTTCAATTTTTTTCGTATTTTTTTATTTTTGATTTTTTTTTGGTATTATCAAGGTGCTTGTTTAGCAGGTTTTCACCATGATAATAGATACATCAAAGCGCCTGTTTGCCAAATTTTCACTAAGATGATCATTTTTTCAGGACATTTTACAATTTTTAGGATTTTCTCAAAATAAAGTATGTACATGAGTATGCAAAAGATATGTCAACTGTAGAACTTCTTCAAGTGAAGAGCGTTGATGGGATCTTTGAGTTGTTCACCTTCTGTAGTGGAGAGCTGATAGGTGCCAGACCCAAATACTGCAGTAATAATATAAGGACCAAGCCAGTTTGGCTCAAATTTTCCTTTGTGAATTCGCTGTTGCTGATTCTTAGGGTTCTCTCTCAGGACGAGATCACCCATTTGGAAGTCTCTTGGTCAAACCTTCTTGTTATAGTTCTTAGATATCCTCTTTTGATATGATTTGAGATGATCAAACGCCACCTTCTGACATTCATCCAGTAGTTCTAGCTCTTGTAACTGAGATATTCTGATGTCATCATTGGTGATGAGGCCTTTCAGAGAGACTTGCATGGTAGGAATCTCAACCTCAATAGGAAGCACTGCTTCTGCGCCATAGACTAAAGAAAAGGGTGTGGCCCATGTTGGTATTTGTATACTGGTGTGATAGGCCCATAAAGCTGGATTAATCTAGAGATGCCAATCTCATCCAAATTTATGTACTATTCGGTGCAGAATCTTAAGAATTTTCTTGTTGGAAGCTTCAGCCTGTCCATTACCTTGGGGGTAATAAATAGATGACTAGTGTTGAATAATCTTGAACTTAGTGCACAAATTTTTCACATCTTTGTTCTTGAATTTTTCCCCATTGTCAATTATTATAAAGGAGGGTACACCATATCTACAGATGATGTAGTTTAGTATAAACATGGCAACAGACTTGCCATCATCTACACTGAGAGGTACTGCCTTAACCCATTTCATAAAATAATCTATAGCAGTAATGATGTATTTTTGTTCTCTCAAGGAAGATGGATATATCTGACCTACTAAGTTGAAGGCCCACTATTGAAATGGCCAGAAATTAAAGAAGGGAATCAGCTCCTTAGCTAGAGCATGAATCAGATTACCATATAGTTGACACTATTTGCAAGACTTAGCAAATTGTGTAGCTTCCTTCTCCATATCGGGCCAATAGTAACCAAATCTAATAAGTTTATGAGCCAGTGTCAGACCATTTGAGTGAGAACCACAAATGCCTTCATGTACTTCTTCTAACGTGCGTTTGGACTCATCAGGTTCTAGACACCTAAGGAGGGTACCGTCTAGACCTTGTCTATACAATTTGTTAGCTACAATGACACCGTGAAGCACTGCGAATTAGGTGACTTTTTTCATTTCGATTATATGTGTCAGGAATAATTTGATCATGAAGATAAGAGAAGATATGATGGTAGCGGGATGAATCATGTCTAATGATGGAACAGATCATCTGGGAGTTAGGTGAATCATAGGCAGGGTAGCATAACGTCTCCACTAGGAATTCGTGTCTGAAATCATTTTCTGGAATTTGTAACATAGAATCTAGAGTAGCCATAGCATCAGCTACTTTATTATCCACCCTGGGAATTTGCTGGAAAGTAACATGTGCAAAATATTTCTTAAGGTTGTCAACCATCTTTTTATAGGGCACTAGCTTTTCATCTTTTGTTTGATAGATGTCGTTCACTTGATTGATAACCCGTTGTGAGTCTCCAAATACTTTTAGATCATCAACTTGCCATTCAATAGCGATCTTTAGTCTATTGATCAAAGCTTCACACTTAGCAGTGTTATTTAAACAAGGGAACATCATTTTGTATGCCTTTGGTAAGGAATACTGCTGAGGTGTAATAAAAAAAATTCTAGCTCCTGACCCCTGTTGGGTGAACAATCCATCAAAGAACACGGTCCATGTCTGATGCGTGAGAAGCATGATGGATTCATCTGGAAATTCAATCCTTAATGGTTGATGATCTGTGATACATTCCTCACCCAGCTGATCTACAATCGCTTTCCCTTTGATATCTTTTCTCTCAACATATTCAATATCAAACTCACTAAGGAGCATGACCCATTTAGCTAGTCTACCTATGAGGGTAGCTTTACTGAGTAAGTATTTTAATGGATCAATTTTTGCGACTAGCCTTGTAGTGTGAGCCAGCATGTAGTGTCATAACTTTTGGGAAGCAAACACCACTGCTAAGCAAGCTTTCTCAATTATAGAATAATTCATTTGATAAGAGACAAATGTTTTGCTGATGTAATAAATGACTCTTTCTTTATTATTTTGATCTTCTTGGGCCAATAGAGCACCCAAAGATGTTTTCATGGCTGAGATGTATAATATCAATGATTTCCCCTAAATAGGAGGCATCAACATAGGTGGATTGGTGAGATATTGTTTGATTTTTTGAAATCCTTGTTCACATTCCTTTTTCCATTCATAAGTCACACCTTTATGTAGAGTTTTAGTAAATGGTTGTGACTTATCAGCTAGCTGCAAGATAAAACGTCAGATAGATTGAAGCCAACCTTGGAGACCTCTTATTTGTCTGATATTGCGAGGTGGAGGCATTTCCATGATGGCTTGCACTTTTGTAGAATCCACTCGATTCCCTTCGCAGAGATGATATAGCCCAGTAATTTTCCTAAAGTAACCCCAAATGCACATTTCTTAGGGTTAAGATGCAACCTGAATTTTTCCATATGATCCAGTATAGGACCTAGATCAGTGAGATGTGTCTTTCTGTCCATACTTTTAGTGAGTGTGCCATCCACGTAGTCCTCCACTGTCTTATGCATCATGTCATGAAATATGGTAGTGACAGCTCTTTGATAAGTAGCTCCAACATTTTTTAGACCAAAAGGCATAACATTCCAATAGAATCTACACCATGTGCAAGTAAAAGCAATTTTATCTTGGTCTTCTGGCACAATTTTGATTTGATTATAGCCAGTAAAACTATCCATTAGTGAATACATCTCATATCCTATTGTCATATCCACGATCATGTCAATGTTGGGAAGTGGAAAATCATCTTTTGGACATGCCAAATTTAAGTTTCTAAAGTTAGGGCAGGCCCTGATAGATTTGTCATGTTTAGTCACTGGGACTATATTAGAGACCCACTCTGCATAATCAATTATTTGGATGAACCCATCTTTTAGAAGTTTTTCCAATTTTTCCTTGATTAGTAGAGCCACATGCAGATGCATCTTTCTAAGTTTTTGTTTGACTGGTTTCACACCTGGAGCTATTGATAAGTGATACATGATGAGATCAGGATCCACACCCGGCATGTCAGAATATGTCCATGCAAAATTTATCTTTTTCTCCTGGAAGAATTCTATGAATTCCTTAAGTTCTTCTATAGATAATGATTTGGCCACATGAATGATGTGTGGATGTCCTTCTGTTCCTAGATTTACCGGCTGAGTTGGCTCAATTAACACTGATGAGCATTCGTGGAAGTGACTTGGAAGTGCATCAAGTACCTCATCCTCAGGTGCCTCAGAGAGGTTTTCACCTTCGGATACATCTTTTCTTTTTGCTTTTTTGGCTCTGATACTACCACAATGTGGTTTTCACCATCAGAGCACCTATTTTTTCTTCTTTTAAATTTGTGACTAAGATACTTGATGTCAGCCTCGATCATGTTGACACTTTCTTCACTAGTGGATGATGTCACAGGTTCAACAGCGTGAAGGTAGCAGGCTAGAGTGTAATCATTCTGGAATGTAAGGACTTCACTGGATGAAGAAGGGGAATTCCAATCTATTAACTTGGGATGTTGGAGTAAAAGAGATGTGACAAGTTCCATTGCATTCACGGTGTAGTCATCGAAAGCATTGACTAGCAAGCTAAGAGCTAAATCAATCTCATATAAAGGTGTGTTTGAATCCTACTGAACCCTAACGACCGAAGTAGAAGACACGTTAAAATTTAGGGACTCAAACTCATTAGACCTTTCACTAGACCCCTCACTTACGTCGACAAGTTTTTCATAAGATCCTTTTGAAAAACTATCAAACTCATATTCATGAGAGTCTGTATTTGAACTTCGACTTGGGTGTTTGCACCATGAAGGTTTAGGAGTTCTTGCAACACCAGCCTATTCTCATGCCAACCATTCTTGAAAATCTGGTGGTATGTATCTTTCACCTTGGAAGTTAGGATCTTGCAACACTTTCCATTGTTCATAGGTTAGTGCATCAAAAGGAGTGGTTTTATTAGAATCGCTGTCAGTCTTGACTATATTGACATGTGGTACAAAATTATTAGGCTCAGAAAAGAATGCTACCAGGTCTAGAGGAATGGGATAAGGAAATCAATCCTCATCGGAGCTACCTTCTATGGTGTTAACTACAGCTCTGCCTTCAGGTTCTAGTGAAGGCTATAATTTTGGCACAAATTTGTTGATCCCTAGATGGAATGGGATCTTTTTGAAACCTAAACTAGTGGTTTCTTTTATCTTTTGACCTGTAGCTTTAATAGGTTCTAGTAACCCATTACCATTCACCCCTATTGGGCCACTCCCTTTGTACCCAAAATGTTTCATAATCTTAAGACCTTCATTGTTTGGATTTAGTTCATGAGCCAGGGTAGTTTGTTTAGCTATGTTCTTTCCTTTGCAAAGCTAGGCCTTAATAGCTCTTTCCTCATCTTCATCTTCTAATTGTGTAGAGGCCCGTACAAAGACACCATCATAAACTATCTCAGGAGTAGCAGAAGATCTATTGTTCTTAGAAGGTCTCCCATAATAACGAGGAGACGGAGGTAGAGCTACTAACGATAGCACAGGTTCTATTTGATATCCCCCCATGCCTATGTTTGTGATTTTCATTGTTTGTTCCATCTCTCTAAGCTTGGCATCACAGAGTTCTGTTTATTCTCTATTAGTGTGAACAAGACTATCAGCTGATTGAGTGAGCGCATTACAAGAAGAGCCCATACTAGCAGGAATTGTCACCTTTGTGCCTTGAAAAGAAAATTTAATACACTGATGGTATGTAGAGGGAATCTCTTGCATCTCATGGATCCACGGTCTCCCTAGCAAGATATTATAGGCAAGAGGAAGGTCTAGCACCTGACATGTGACATCTCTTTCAACTGGTCCAACCTGAATGGGTAGCACAACTAGACCTTTCAATTTTATCTCTTCTTCATCATAGGCCTTGACGGTAATTATTTTGCAGGAATCTATGTGATCCTTTCCATAACCTATCTAAGCAAGAAAGTGAGCAGAGAAAATATTGAGACCAGCACCATTGTCAATGAGGATGCAGCGGACGAGTTGTTTTCCTATCATGACTTCTATGTGTAGAGGAGCATTATGCGGGTGACTAATTGAGTGATCATCTTCTTCAAAGAAGGACAAATAATGTGGTGAAGTCCAGTGACCCACCATGGATTAAAACTGATCTAGATTGATGTCTTTGGGGAAATTAGCTTCTGTGAGAGCTTTGTCTAGAATCTGCCTATGAGCAGGCAAGATCTTCAATAGCTCAAAGATAGTTATCTGAGCATTGGTTCTTTGAAGTTGGTCAAGAATTCTATAACTAGTAGTAGGAGGTGTAGGGACCACTTTCATGGTCTTGTTGGCAGAGCCAACAATAGTTTTATCCATAGTTTTTTTCAGCGCGGATGTAGCAACAGGAGGGTAAGGACCCTTGATAGTGATTTTAGCACGAGATCTAGTAACAATGTTTGCGCAATCTTGAGATGTTTCAGATTCAGATAATTAAGACCCAGGGCCTCTCAAGATGAATGGGGTCTTGGGTTTAGAAGCATTCTTGATCCCCTTTCTAGTAAACATATTGCAATATTCCACTTCCACAGGTTCAATCATGTTGATAACATTATCATAAGTGGCATGTGCATAGTTAAATTTGGCATTATTATTCTTAGCGTTGGAGGACTCATCTTTCTCGTGATGAGGAAAGGGATCTTTAAATGCCTAATGATCCAAATTCTTGTTATGATTCTCCATGATGATAACATGGTTATCAATCAAATCTTGGACTTTATGATGCAATTGAAGACAAGTAGCTGTCTTATTACCTTTGTTTTGAAGGTAATCACAGTATGCATTATCATTCCACCAATGAGGTCGTGGTTGCAAATCGTATAGACATTTTTCTAGAGTAAGAATCTGATTTTGCACCAAAGTTTTGAAAACCACATCAAGCAGTTCTCCCAAAGAAGTAAAATCCCGCTTGGGTTGTGGTGCCCAAGGTTTATTTCCAAAAAATCTAGAAGGTTGTTGAGTATTGGTTGCAGCCTTTTCAATAGCTTTGGTCACTTGTATACCAGAGGTGAGATTGAAGACCGATTTTGAAGGAGTTCGAGTCACATTATTGACCACGCCATCATTCACAACATCCCTATTTTTGTTGGAAAACTTCCCTTTATCTTTGTTGGAAGATGAGGAACCTTGTTTGTTATCTTTATACAAAGTCAATTCACCTTTTTTAATCATAAATGCTTCTATCCTCACAGCTTGTTTTATCATGCTATCAAAATTAAGGGGACCTTGAAGTTGTGCTTGATACCTAAAATCAGGGGTGAGATTATCCAAGAAGATATCGAGTTTCTCAGATTTGGGTATTTTGCGAGGGTACTTAGTGCAAAGTTGTCTCCATCTTTGGAGAAACATCAAGAATGGTTCCCCTTGCCTTTGCTTGAGGTTGCAAAGGTCCCTTATTTTGATGGGATGCTGAATATTGTAAGAATAGTCTTGTATAAAGAGATTGGCAATCTCATCAAAAGTCTTGATTCCAGTGGGTAGTCGAGAGAACCACTCCATGGCAGGTCCACCCAAACTTCATGGGAAAAGATGCATCAAATATGTTTGATCATGTATAAACTCCATCGATAGGGTACCAAATTCTCTTAAATGATCCTAAGGATCAGTGGTATCTAGATACTTGTCATATTTAGGGAGTTCTACACCTTTGGGAAAAGGTGGCATAGTAATACTCCTATCAAAAGGAAAAGGACATATGCTTTCCATTGTGAACTGTTGCATGGGTTTGTCCTTATCCTTCATAAGTTGACTAATTTGACTTTGCATGTCTTGAATTACGCATTATGCAATTTGGAGGTCTCACTTTCCTCTTCTTTAGCTACAAGCATTTCCACTTGGAAGTTTGTGGGTAACTTAACTCCTTGTTTTGCCAAATCTAGAAAGTATTTTTCTTTGTCTTCCACAAGGAGTATTTCCATCATTTTGATGAGAGCTTTATTAGACTTTGTAGCATCTATGTCGCTTTGAGTTATTGGCTCATCATCATTACCAGGAATTTCATAAATACTATAATTCTGATCTTGACCCTAGTGATGTTGCTCTTCTTGTTGACCTTGTTCATTTTGGGATTGGTCATGACCTTGTGTGTAATTGAAAGGAGTTTCCATGTTGTTAACGTGAGATTGTGTCGTGTGCTCCTCTTCAGTATGAGTGTGAGTATTGTGTTGAGAACTCATAGTCAATGTATCTCATGGTGAATCAAAAGGATTGATATCTTCGAAAGGATCACTAAGGTATTAAGGGTCGTTAATATGATCAATCCAAATGGGTGATTTGATGAAGTCTTGTTGATCTAAAAGAAATGGATTATGTTGATCTTGAAACAAAGGATTAGAACACAGTTGAAGCACTGATTTCTGATTTGGACTCGAATCGATACTGAATGTGGAAGAGGAATGTGGGGATCCCTCTTGACTATCAAGTTGAATGATGGGTTTAGAATGACCTTTTCCTTGATTGTGAGGTTTACTTCTACCTACTCCAGAATCGCAAATGGGAAAAATATTGTCGCTTCTAGTTGTAACAGGCATAAACGAAGACGAAACAAGAGGAAACTTAAGATCTGACTCAGAACTCTGTCTCTAGAGATATCAAAAAAAAAAGAGGTAATAGGCTAGAACAACCATGGTGTGAGATGCACCTGGCATGAATTGTCGAGAGTATGGCTAGAACAACCAAGATATGACTATCGTGTCGCAAGGTACAAAAACACAAAAAAAAAAGATAGGATGGAGACAAAGAGACAAGACAAGTTTGAGTAAGAATCAGTCAGTTCACAACATGAAATGACCAATTTCAGACTGTAGACAATAGGGAAACAAGCAATTAGACCCCAGACAAAGGTCAAATCAGGCAGAAAATTCACCAGTTAACGGGAAAAAGCTCACTGTTTTGAATGCCAGGCTACATATTCATGCGAGAAAGTGCTCAACTTCGCATGTTAAAATGCCAGCTCGCACGGGAAAGTGCTAGGTTTCTAAAAGCTCACGTGAGAAAACTCCAAATTTTGATAAACAGACTCAGTTTTCAAGAAAAAAGCAATTAATAAATTTCAAAGCAGAGAGCAAATGTCAAAAAAAAGTAATAAATAAAGGCATTAATGACATGAATATCAAGAAAACTCACCAGACGTCCTATGCCAGCTAGTCTCTAATACATCTGGACTCGATCAGAAATGTGTGTCACTCTGGGAAGGCCTGCCATCGCAAGAAAATAGGAGAGAAAAGCAAAGAAAATTAAAGACAAACTTACCAAGAAATCAAGAGATCCAAGAAGGCATTGTGACAAATGAATGGCTCTATGAACTACTTATAGGATTTCCAAAAACCCTAATTTCTCTCAGAGGTTTGATTTTTCTTCCCGGTCCCCAAAAACTTTGACAGGAAATATCAGAGGCAATATCAGGCATTTTTCAAATCAGTCAGCTACCCAGATTCAGAAATTGCAGTTTCAACAAATCAACGCTCATGTCGTGAATTTTTGCTCAAATTTGTAGAGGGGGCATAAATACACTTACTATCGTCGGGGCAAGCTAGGGAAAGATCAAAATCAAATAATCTTTGACACACCGCGACAAGTCACGTCTCACCAAAGAGGGGCAAATGTAGACACCCAAAAATGGACAGGCTTGCGACTTTACATTAAAAACACTAATTTTCATCTATTAATTAATGGTTTTTTAATCATTATCTAATCATCTATTTTCTTATAAATTCATTCCCCAAATCATCTAATCAAATTCCCAAAATTAATTAAATAATTAATTTTATTTAATTAATCAACCTTAATTGATTAATTACCATTAATTAATTAATTAAATTCAATTTCCTATAGTTTAAATTCAAATATTTAAACTTACCAATTAAATTAATTTAATTTCATCAAATAAAGTAATTCTAAATAAAAAAGAATTCAATTATCTCACATGTTGAAAACATTAATTAAATAAATAAATTAAATATTCATTTATCTTCAAAGAGATAACTCCAATCAAATCACATGGGTTACTCCACCCATATCTCCAGTTCACATGGGTAACTTCACCCACCTCTTTAGTTCTAAAAGGTAACTCACAATTAGCTCTTTAGTCAACCAAACTCTATCACCTCTTTACCAATTGAAGAGGTGGAGTTTACTGATGGCTTCTCTGGTTCCCTTTGATCTCAACCGTTCATCTACCTATATCTGGGATTGATCTCAACCGTTCATTTCATACTCAATTCCTATATAATAAACCCTTCATAACCATTTGAAGGATCCAAGATTTCAAGCTCATGTGTGCCATTACTATGTCAGTTTGGTTCGAGCATTCAAGTCATCTTGCAATCACACACCCATTTCAATTAGCGAATTCTCGACACTTCTCAAGTCATAGACATTGCCCACACCAATACTAAGCATCAAAAACAACATTTTGGAAGGAGTAGAGAGAGACAATAGAAGCTTCAAGCGCTTTGGGGTTTGCATTCATTTGTTTTCCTTTCTTTTCTTGTATATTTTATTGGTTACGTTTCAAGTTATTCATTTTAGTATTTCTTGGGTATTGGATTTATATCATTGTAAACCTTTTCTAACCCTTGCCTTTGGAAAGATTGGGAATCATGAATCATGATTGAGAGAGGCGTACGCATTACATTTTCCTTCTCCATTGTATAAAGTAGTTGAGGAGTAATTAGAATTCTCCTTTAATTATGGGCGAAACACTACTCTTACAGATGCTTGATTGGATATGGTTTTCATTCCATTCACTTCTCATTATAAGTGTCCATGTGCATGCCATATACAAAATAATTAGGCTAATTATCACAAGCTAGGTAGTTGAGCTACAAAGTGGTGTTCGGCATCATGGGTACTAACAATTATGGAGCTGAAAAATTTGTGAGAATACAAGAAAAAAGTATGCATATTCTTGAGGACTACCCATCTACCTCAATTGTTTTATGAAATTGTGGTAGGATTTTTTAGCAAATGAGATTATGGTAAATTTGATCATTTTCAAGTTTAATTTGGGACGATATCTATTTGATCAAGAGTATGCATTTCATAAACCTTGTCTAAGACAAGATTTCAATTTTATTTCTTATGATATTGAAGATCTTGTACTAAATAAGACTTGATTCTTTTGGACTCATTTACAAATATTCAACTCAAATAACTAACCAAAATCCTTTCAACAATTGCGATATCATTTAGAAAAATGAACTTGCATAGTAAAACTTTCATTGATCAGATTTTCAACAAAACACAAATCATACCAACATGGATGCATTTCCAAATGCAGTCATGTCAAAGGTGGTCATGTACGAGGAGAAAGAAAGAAGTTATTCTTTGGAAAGATTTTTTATGAAGTGTGAGGGTGGAAGCCTTAAAGTGTATAATATATGTGTACGGATGCCATTTTGTATTGATATCATAAATATATTATTTAGTATTAAATTTGACTTGTCTAACATATAGACTAATTATGATCACCTACAAATTTACTAGTTGCACGCCACTTCAATCATTGCACATTACTCACACACATCTTAATATGTGTTCTTAGTACTTTCCACATCTAATCGTGTCACATAAGGTGGCCAATTTTTCGGACCTATGCATGATGAAATATAAAATTATAAAATGAGGATAATTTTATAAAAGTATCTAATTTCACATATAACAATCACATACAATATGGCATGAAAATAATACATCAAATAAAATAATAAAATCAATATTACCTTCACAAAGTCTCATGTTGCTCCATTGATCTTGGATATACTTCAATAGTTTGATATATGGATTTCTCTTCCTTCTTTCATAACCTTGTTCTAGCAAAATGAGTTCGATGATAGCATGCATGCTCTAAAAAATTATAGATAACTTGTCTATCCTTGATGGGTTGGAAGGTAGTAAATTTATAACTTTCGCATGATACTAATCAACAATAGAGAATGGTGAGAGGAATCAATGGACAAGGTTGATTGTGAGGATAGGAAGAATATGCATGTGACCTGTGTCCCTACGAAGAGCTAAACTAGTGAGTTAATTGATTACATGGACCTGAGTGAACTAGATTTGATTGATGTGTGGTATTGGGAGTGACTTTGAGTGAATTGGTTTGATAGATCTACATGAATTTGGAAAGAACTATTAATATAAATAAATAAATTTAATTTATATACACATAGTTAGAAGAAAATAAATAATTTTATTTATTTTTAGGAGAAAATTTTAGCTAGTTAAAATAATTAATATTATTTAATTGGCGTGGATGAAAAAGATAAATTGGTGAATTAATTAAATAATTTTTTAAACTAATGTAGAGGGAAGACTTTGATAAATTGATTAAAAATCATTTGATTTTTTGAACATTAATAGTAGATGAAAGAATGTAATGTTAGCTTCATTTAATAATTAAAAATAATTAATTAATATCGATAAAGAATTGATAAAAAAATGATGAGGTGATGAAACAAGAATATGTTGGATCATTTTAGAAGGACAAAAACCCATATGAGGAATCCCCCCCCCCACCAATAAGGGAGAAGAAGAGATACCAAGTAGCCCCCCTCAATGTAGAATGTATGTGCCAATGATAGATCTCCAAACTAGATGTAGAAGATGCTCCATGATCATCAAACAACATTCCTACCTTTAGGAAGAAACAAAATTAAGGGTGTATGAATGAAGTCTCCCCAATCTTGAAAACAACATGTAGGAGTAAATATAAGATGTATGAAGTCTATGAAAATTGCTTCAAGTTTCCCCATGTCAATGTTGAAAATTTCCCCTTCCAAATCAGGTGTACCTAGCCCAAACTACTAAAAAATATAATCTAAGATCTAGAGAAGTTGAATGAAGAGAAAGATCCAAAGAATCAAGAGTCTCCTTTGAAGATAAAGATACCTCCTCCAAATATTGGATCAAATTTCCCACACTCATGTCAAACTATGAAGAATGATCATGTAGAGAAGGAAGAAGAGGGTCAAAGTGGTCCCTCACAAAAACAAATAAATGATCATCTCCATCAAAGGCGAGATGAATATTATCAATAGTTTCTCCCAAATTTACAAGATAGGACTCCACAAACAAACCTACAATATGTGTTTATCAAGTAGTCATCCCAAGAAAATATGTCTAGAAGAAAATGCATATCATGTTGCACTGAATTACAAGAAGCCAAAACAATAGCAACACAAGCATCATCAGGAGCAACAATATATGCAATCTCAATAAGAGGAGATGGAATTCAAGGGTCAAGAACTAGATCACATGTGATTATACTTAATCTAAAGTGACCAAAGCTATCCTCAAGATCGGTATCCATTCTAGAAGTGTGATCATCATCTGAAGAATCAAAGTCATCATTAAGAACAAATTTAGAAAATGAGTAAAATCAAGATGTATGAGCATGAGACCTCC
>MU227881.1:1631195-1655446 GCA_018584345.1 Thuja plicata | reverse complement strand
ATATGATATTCTATATAAATTTAAAATATAATCTAATAATTAGTAAAAATGAGATCAACATATATTTTTATGAGCATAAGCATGAAAAAATTGCAAGCAAGTGAGTTATCCTTTCCAAGTTTTATCCACGAATATAGAAGCACATGTATGATCAGAAGCACAATTATAAAAAATTAAAAATAAAAATAAAAATAAAAAAATGGACAAAATAAATCACAATATAAATTAAACATTATTCAATAATAATAAAAAATTATAAAGTCTTTGTCTAATTCCAATTCCAATTCAAAATGTAGAACCAAACATAGAACATGGAGTGTCTAATTCCAATTCCAATTCAAAATTGTGAACCAAACGTGAAAGTTGGAATTTGTCAATTCCAATTCCAATTTTGAAATTGGCAACCAAACGCAGAAGATGGATTGACTAATCCATCTTCTAAGTCAACCAAATGGTCCAAATTATAACTTGAAGATGCAAAACCAAAATTTCAAAACCTGGTTTTGTGATAATAAGGTTTTGAGTCAATTCCACTTCCGCGAAACAAACGGGGCCTTAAGAAAAATCAGAAACTCAAAAGTTAATTTAAAACTTGATGAGAATTGGAGGAAATGAACAAGGAAAACAAAATTTTCTAAAGTTTAATAGTAATTGAACCAATCTATTCATTAAGATAGTGTGACAATTGAACCATCAAATTGTCTAAATGAACAAGAAAAGCACTAAATTTGTGGGAAAATGAACAAAGCTCAAATCGTCTAATTTTTGGGAGAGTAATTGAAAAAGCAAATCATCTTAAATTGGGGAAATTGAACAATACAAAATTTGCTTTCAACATTCTTTGTTCTTTCATACAATAGGAATTTAAAAATTGAACTTAAACACTTTACTTAGTCCAACTAGAGGATTTTCTCTTCTTTCCAAGGGGAAGAATCAAAAACTCGTCATGGGGGATTGAGTTTTGAGTTACAAAGTTTGAGGAAATGAACATGTTTGGTGTGTTTGAGGGAGAAAACGGCATGGAATAGGAGAGTATGCTCTTCTTCTCATGAAGAACCATAAATCTAGACTCCTAAGTCGTCAATCCTTTGTTATATGCTTTCAAAACATTAGAGGGCCTATCGATTGAGGAAACAATCTCCTGGGATGACCCAAGTGAGGACAGGTTTACGCCAACCCTTCCAACTCACTATAATCAATATGCTCCCTTGTAGGCCAAAGCCTTGGAAGACATACTCAATTTTTTTCCTAGAATTTTGACATCATTCCTTGAACATGCTTTAGTGTGTGTAGAGCGGATCCGCTTGAATCTTGCTTGCGAGACTATATACATATGAGTACTCATAGGGATATACGCCTCAATTTTTCCTTATGAAATTCTATGGGAGACGATTGCGAACGGATGCCCACAACTACAAAACACTTGTAGTCAAAATCAACCCAGTTTATCTCTAAAAGGGTGATAATCTTTGTGCAAGGCAAATAGTAATTACCCCAAGATACTTCATTTTGTACCCTCACTTGCATTTGGAGTCAGCTAATATGGCATCATGACTAGAGCCATTGTGTGCTTGGTGATGGCCATATTCTCATTAGCATGTGAGTGTGTACCTGAGTCTACGAGCAAAGATTTTCATTTTATGCTTATAATGTAGGTAATAGGGAAAGTGTTTGAATCCTCTTAACAAATAAACATTGCTTGATGTGTCCTAAAATCTCACTAAAAATATAATCTCCTCAAACAAGCAATAAATTTCATTCCCTGACATACATGCTATTTAAAACTCTCTAGAAAGTCTCAAACAAACTCTGTTGTCATAACAAATTGCACGTACTTCAAGAAAAAATTGACAAAACATGAAAACCCATCAGAGGCTCACTTTTGGTCTATCCTAGGTCGTATTTGGTTGCGTTAGCTTTCATCTAGGTAACTTTCTCACTTTTGGTCATTCCTGGCTCACATTTAGGGAACTTGCTCACATTCTGTATTTCAAAGCTCGCATCTAGCTTACATAAGCTCACCTCTTGTAAATCAAAACTCACATTTAGGGAGTCACATCTGGGATAGTGGGTTCTTGCACATGTGCCACTTAGAGAAACTTAGTCTTTTTGGATACCCTTTTGGCTCTTGAGTCTAGTCTTGTTTCTCTTGTTGGTATGTCTGTCATTGTGTCACAATTTTCTTAGAAGTCAACCTTGCATGTCCTTTTGGATTCTCAAAATTGGTCCCAAAATGTGTGGTCTTTTCACTTACCAAAACCTTTTGATTCCCAGCTCACTATCATGGAATTATAACCCTTTGATGCTGGATTCATCCACTCATAACAAACACAAAAAAAATTCCACTACTTAGACACACTTACTCGGACAATTTGAGATCCTATTGACACTATTGGAAAAAATTTGACAAAGTTGAGACCTAGCTTTCATGGTTAACACAAGATGTAATCAATACCTTACTGACAATTTAGATAAATCTCCTATATTACTCAATTTTCAACAAGGAGAGACATCTCACAATCCCCTATTTTGATCTAGACTCACCCAAAATGGAAGGACCCACTCAAGGATGGAGTGCAGCTTTTGACGAATATAGCCAAGAACATGACGATAGAGAAATTAGTCATGAAGAATAGAATCATGGTCATGCTTTGTTTTATTTGGATAGTATAACAAGCTAAAACAAAGTAGAAAATTCAAAAAAACCTTGGAAAACATCATTGCGGAAGATAAAGAGAAATATTTCCTACACTTGGCTTCTCTTGGAGTAGAACTTCCCAAAGACTCTAATGTGGAGAGATTTAAGGAAAAGGAGGTACAAACACCTATCTCAATCATCACCAAAAAATTTACCTTAATGCAAACAGAACCGGCGACACTCAAGCAAGAAAAGGTCAAACCAACAAAAAAATACTCTTTGGAACACTTATGTCCATTTCCTTTTGACAAGAGTATCAACATGGTTCCATTTCCTCCTAACATGGAAAGACCCAAATATGAAAAGTACATGGGAGAAAAAAATCCACATGACCATGTTAGAGAATTTTTTTCTCTAAGCATAGAGTACATACTTGAACCTACCTATTTAATGTGGCTATTTCTGGGAAGTCTAGGTGGAAATGCTATGGAGTGGTTCTCCAAACTTACACCAAGTGTGAAACCTTTTGAGGATTTAATACAAAGATTTTTTCAACATTACTCCTACAACATACAACATAATGTAACCATGATGGATCTTTGTAACATGAAACAAAGAACAAGTTAATCCTTTACACACTTTTTACAAAGGTGGAGGAGAATCTTTGCAAGGTACTCAAGAGCAATACCTAAATCGGAATAGATGGAAATCTTTATCAACAACTTGGTACCCAAAATAAAATATGCTTTAGAAATGCAAGATTCACCTAGCTTTGATAGAATGATAAAAAATGCTATCTGTATCGAAGATTTCATGGTCAAGAAAGGAGAAATCACACTCCAAAGTGATAATAAATCTAACAACAACAAAAATAATAACTAAGTGGTAGAACAAGAACAAGAATGTTTTTAGTGATGGAGTGGTTGATGCATCAAATGAAAACACTAAACTAGTGGTGTTCAATCTAACAAACAACTTACAAGAAGGCATAGAAGCTAAGGTAACAACCACAATACCATGATAAAACAATGAGGCTAACAAGAGAAAACCATGGACTTCTAGACCTCAAAGAACATTTACTCCATTGGTAGAGCCTCTTGAGACAATTTTGAAGACTCTCTTGGATAAAAAAGTCCTCACAATCCCGTATTCAAAACCATGGGAACCAGAAGTTAAACCAAGATGGTGGAATGATAATTCCTATTGTGTCTTTCATAAAAACAAGGGCCATAAGACCAATGACTGTGTTAAGCTTGAACACATTATACAAGACCTCATTTGGGCAGGAAAAATCAAGGTGGAAGGACATACCACTAACAAAGATCATATGACATTTAACAAACCATTTACTAACTACAAAAAAGGGGAAGCTTCTAAAGGAAAAGGAAATGAAGTGAATTACACCTACTCCCATAATGATAATGTGATCAACATGTTGGACATTAAAAGTGAATCAATCAATGTGATCACTATTAAAGGTGCCAAAGACACATCGACATATTCAAATGTCGTAACTCAAATTCAAGCGCAAGTCATGATCAAAGGAGTTAATTCCTCATCTAAAAAAGCAACATCCTCCAAAGTCCCTATTGTCACAATTCCTAAACCAGGAGCAACAAGACAAATAGTTACTATACCATCTACAAACTATAACTTGGTAGATCAATTGCAAAGAACCTTAGCTCAAATTTCTATATTTGAGTTACTAAAAATCTCTTCAGTGCATAGGGAAGTTCTTGAACAAGCCCTACATTCTACAAATGTTCAAAAAGACATTGATATAGACAAGTTCCAGACAATGGTTAACCATATCTCAGCTCCACATTACCTCTCCTTTTCAGAAGAAGATGACAAGTCCTTGACTCATTTGCATAACTAACCTCTCCACATTGAAGTCTTGAGTCACAAATCCTAAGTCAAACATGTATTGATAGATGGAGGTGCAGGGTTGAATATATGTACCCTCAGTCTAATCAAGAAATTGGGTCTATCAGAAGAAACAATTGATTCAAGAAGTAAGATAACCATCAAGGCTTATGATGATGAAGAAAGATCATCCAAAGGGCTCATTGTTTTACCAATCTGAATAGGACCAATTGAACGAAATGTAATTTGTTAAGTTCTTGATCTACCATTAGTCTATACCATATTATTAGGGAGACCTTGGATACATGAAATGCAAGCAGTGTCATCTACTTTCCACCGGTGCATCAACTTCCCACACAATGGGGTAGAAGTGACAATTCCTACAGATTCAAGCTACACTTGCAATAATTTTAAATCAGACAATATGATTTCTCACAATAAGGAAGTTCCAAAAGAATCCATACCTAAAACATTTAAAGACATGGTGATGAGAAGTTTTGGAAAGACACTAAAACTTGAAGAAACTGGTTTGGGGGAATATAAACTAGACATGATGTCATCATTAACTAACATTCCCATGTCTCCAAGATCTTATGGGAAACCTTCCTCATCTTTCACACCTACTGCATCTAAAGAACAAGACATTCACAAACCAACTGGTATGGTTAGAGCCTCTACTTCTCAAGAGGATGAAAAAGAAGATAAAGAAGTCTTCGCTTGGCTCTATAAAGGAGAACAAAGAGAAAATGAGGTAAAACATGTTGAGATATCCCTAGAAAAGTATGGTAAAGGATATGACCTTATCAAAAAAATGGGATACAAAAGGAAGAGACCTTTAGGAGATAAAGGAAAAGGACTCATTGAACCTATACACATGGAATTCAGAAACACCAAAGACAAAACAGGTTTAGGTTTCAATAGTAATTCATAAAACCCTCCTTTAAGAGATGGTCTGATCTTTGACAAAGGAAATGATGATGAAGAAGAAGAGAAATAACTGGAACCATGGACATATGAAATATTACTACACATTGGTACTGAGTATCCTGAATATCAAGGAGAAAGATGTGTACCCACTCTTGCAGCACAACAAGAGAATCATGTTCCTTTGTTGTCACAATCTAATGTTCAAGAAGTAGAGGAAGAAGTAGAAGACTCTCCAAAATTCCAAAAGCTAGAAGAAACTCATGAAGAAATACCCCAACAAAAAGATGTACATCCTAACTGGGGGAAATTGGTAACAATTTCACATGTCCTAGACTTACCTCACTTTGATCCACAAATAGCTAATAGGGTACACCAGATAACTATTATTGAGTTTTTGAATAGGTCTGATGATGAAATTATAGACTCACATGATTATGAATGGGATAACCTGTCTAATGCTACCATAGACATTGAAGAAGATGTGATTCATAAATTTGCATCTTTACTGGAGAGAGGATAAAGTTCTAACACTTCCCCTAATACTGTTGTTGTTCCAGAATCAGATGGGTTACCACTTCCCAGGATTATTGATGGAGAAAATGGTCTTTTACTAGGTCTAGAGGACATTCAAAGAATACAAGCTATGAGTCTCAATCTGGTGTGTGTGTGTGTGTGTGTGTGAGAGAGAGAGAGAGAGAGAGAGATAGAGAGAGAACTCAACTGGTGAGTCACTAGAGTTAGATCCGCATACTACTAACAATGACCCTAATGATGATGATTTAACTCTTAATGATCTAAACACTATAGAACCTAACTTAATGGAACATGTCTTGTCAGTTAATATTATTGACGCTGACACGATGTTGTCCTTACCAAACTCCAAATCATTGTCCTTGGTTAACCCCGACCTTATTGATTGGACCAATTTAGACCCTAATCCTATCATGAAATTTCCTAATGACTATATTTTGGCCTATTACCTAAATTATTGTGAACCTTATCCTTCTTACACCAATCCAAGGAGTAGGAAGCTTACAGAGGAGGATATCAAGTTTCTTAGTCACAAATTGAAAAATAAAAAGAAACAAAGAACTAATGGTGAAAACCATATTGTGGCAGTATCATATTCTAAAAAAGTAAAAATAAAAGACATATATGATGGTGAAAACCTCTCAGAGGTGCCAAAAGATGAGATTCTTTATATCCTCTTTGAGCACTTTCAAGAAAGATCTTTAGTTTTGATAGAACCAACACAACCAGTTAACTTGGGAACAACAGAAGCTCCTCAAATTGTTCACCTGGCACAATCCTTATCAAAAGAAGAAAATATACAATTCACTAAATTCCTAAAAGAGAAGAATATCAACTTTGCATGGTCTTACACCAATATGCCTGGGCTCGATCCTAAGTTAATAATGCATCATCTATCTATCGCTCCTGGAATTAAACCTGTGAAACATAAATTAAGAAAGATGCACCCACATGTTGCATTATTGGTCAAAGAAGAGCTAGAAAAAATATTAAAAGATGGATTCATAAGAGTCATTGCTTATGCAGGATGGATTTCTAATGTAGTACCAGTTTCCAAAGTAGATAAATCTATCAAAATTTGCACAGACTTTAGGGACTTTAAAAAAGCTTGTCCTAAAGAAGGTTTCTCATTTCCTAATATTGATATGATTATAGATCTCACATCAGGCTATCAGATGTATCCTCTCATGGATGGATTCCCAGGCTATAACCATATTAATATTTCTCCTAAAGACCAAGAAAAGATAGCATTTACATGCGCATGGGGAACATTTTGCTGGAACGTCATGGCCATTTGGGCTAAAGAATGTTGGTGCTACATATCAACAAGCTATGACAACAATATTCCATGACATGATACACAAGAACATGGAGGACTATGTGGATGATACATTAGCCAAATAAAAAATAAGAACAACTCACATTGAAGACTTGAGAAAGATACTAGATCACATGGAGTAATTTCAACTAAGACTTAATCCAAAGAAATGTGCATTTGCAGTCCAATCATGGAAACTCTTAGGGTTTATTGTATTAGCTAAAGGAATTGAGGTGGACCCCGAAAAGGTCAAAAATATACTGGAAATGTCACCTCCTCACAATATCAGTCAAATGAGGATGCTTCAAGGAAGACTTTATTCCATCTAAAGATTTATGTCTCAACTAGCCGATAGAGCGCAACCTTTCAAAAAATTGCTAAATAATGGCATTAATTTCAAATGGGATGAGCATTGTGAAAACAATTTCAAAGAATCAAAAGATTACTTGACTACTCCTCCCATTCTCATGGCACCTATTCATGGAAAACCATTACTAATCTATATCTCAGCTACAGCTACATCACTTGGATTATTGCTAGCACAAGAAGATGAAAATAAAAAGGAAAGGGAGATCTGTTATATCAGTAGGACCTTGGTTTCTTATGAAATGAACTATAGTATCATTGAAAAAGCTTTCTTAGCAGTTGTTTTTGCATCCTAGAAGTTGAGACACTACATGCTCTTGCATATAGTGAAGCTTATTGCAAAAATAGATCCTCTCAAATATCTCTTGAGTAAAACAACATTAACAAGAAGACTAGCAAAATGGGTCTTAATTATAAGTGAATTTGATATCGAGTATGTGGACAAAAGAGATATTAAAGGAAAAGTCCTAGCAAATCAACTAGCTGATTTGCCATTTCAAGATGATGCACCTTTGACCATAGAATTTCCTGATGAGATGATCATGCACTTAACTGAATACCTGTGGAAGATGTATTTTGATGGTTCTTTCACATGAGAGGGATCTGGAGTAGGGGTACTCTTTATCACTCCTCAAGGCTACAAGAAGCCCAAGGCATACAAATTGATTTTTCCCTGCACAAATAACATCTCATAATATGAAGCATCGGTGAACGGACTCAAGCTTGCTATGGAATGGAAAATTGTAGAGCTACATGTGCATGGTGACTCTTAACTTATTATCAACCAAGTAAATAGAGATTATCAAACAAAAGATGAGAAACTAATTCCTTACAAATAGTTGGTAGAAGATTTGAAAAATTACTTTGTCTTCGTCACATTCCAACAAGTTCCAAGAACATAAAGTAGAGCTGCAGATGCTATGGCTACTTTAGCATTCATGCTACAACTGGAATAACACCAATTTCTCTATGACTTCTTGGTGGACAAATTATCATTTCCAGCCTTTGATACACTTGAATCCCAAGTGATTTGTGCTTTAAATTCCCAAGACCAATCCCGATATGCCAAATAATTGCTTATCTTACTAATCAAACCTTACCCAATGGCTTATCTAGAAATGAAAAATGATCTTTAATTAGGAAAACATTGCGTTATGTCCTCATCGCTACTAACTTATATAGATGAGGTCTCAACGGTATGCTTCTTAGGTGTTTAGAACAAGAAGAGTCTGATTGTGCATTAAAAGAGGTTCACAAAGGTGTATGTGGATTGCACTCGAATGACTTTTCATTAGCTAAGAAACTATTAAGAGTTGGTTACTACTAGCCCACAATGGAAAAAGATGTTTTACAATTCTCTAAAATATGTCACAAATGTCAAACACATGGAAACCTTATCCATGCTCCAGCCAGAGAACTCATACCTCTTATAACACATTGGCCATTTCAGCAATGGACCTTTGATCTTGTTGGAAAAATCTATCCTAATTCTTCAAGTGGACACAAGTACATCATTACGACCACTAAATATTTCACTAAGTGGGTTGAAGCCGTGCCACTAATCAAAGCCACTAGAAAATAGGTTGCTATGTTCATCTTGAACTACATCATTTGTAGGTATGGGATACCCTCTTCTATTGTAACAGACAATGGGGGTCAGTTCAAAAACCAAGATATTGAGGACCTTTGTACATATTTTCATATCACTCAACATTTTTCTTCAATCTATTATCCTCAAGGTAATGGACAAGCTAAGGCTTCAAACAAGAACATCTTGAAAATTATACACAGAACTATGAGAAAGTCTAGCAGAGACTGGCATTTGCAACTAAATTTGACACTATGGGCCTACAGAACAAGTATCTGAACACCAACAGGGGCCACACCATTTTCTCTAGTCTATGGCATAGAAGCAGTGCTAACCATTGAAGTAAAAATCCCATCTTTGCGAGTATCTCTCCAACGTCTTGTTACATATGAACAATACCACATTGACAGGGTTCATGCACTAGAATTACTTGATGAGAGTAGGAAACAAGTATTCGATCACCTCAAAGTGTACCATAAGAGGATGTCCAAAGGGTATAATAAGAAGGTCAAACCATGAAAATTTCAAGTGGGGGATCTTGTTCTAAAAGAGAATCCTAAAAACCATCCAAATAGAGAACAAAAAGGAAAGTTTGAACCCAACTAGCTGGGGCTTTATGTTATTACTACAACTTTTGGGACTAGAGCTTGTCAGTTAGCTACACCCAAGGGAGATGTTCTTCTTGGTCCCATTAATACTCCACACTTGAAGCGGCTCTATGCTTGACATCTGGCTAATAGAGCCTGTGTAGTGGAAAATTTCTCAGAAAATACCAAAAAAAATCATAAAATTGATCCTAAAGTAATCCAAACACAGGGGAAAAGTTCTCATAAAATACTAAAAAAAAAAAATTGAAAAAGAGAAAAGTGCCTTGCCGAAAACCTGGCAAACAAGCATCTTGGTAGCAAAAATAAAAAAAGATTTTATGAGTGGTGAAAACCTGGCAAACATGTGTCACTTGTACTCCATGCTCCATCTATTAATACACTGATAATACTACTCCTTCATGATCACACTTGTGTTTTTTATTGGCTTTGAATTCCTTACAAATGTCCTATCCTTGCCTGGGATTTGTCTTCATTTGCATCATAGGAATAGTCATTCTGCACTGGGGGCATCTGTGCTAGCATATTCAATCTGCGTCTGCCAAGTTGTCCTAGGTTCCTATCTAGGATGGTTTGCCTCTCAAAATAGTATTTATCAATGCTTGCATCACAACATCGCTATCACAAACAATGGTGTTTCTTCAACACCACCTACCTATAACTGACATCATACTAGTGTTTCTCAACACTTTAATCAAATAGTGTTTCTAAATACTACGTTGGATTATAATTGCTAACAAATTTAATCTCATATACTCAGACATGAAAAACATATTGCTTGATTCCAAGTTCTGATTGATGAGTTCTTTATTGTGCTCGACAAATGAATCAATGGATTTTTTTCAATACTACTTAAAAACATATGAGTGATCTCAGTTTGATTATGACTCTTTTATGTTCCCATGATGTTTCAAACTAGGGGCATGTAAGAATTTATGAATTTTCTTTGATTGATTATCAATTGGTGCTTGTTATGTCTTCCAAATTACTCCATGATGTCTATTCAAAGACAAAGAGTCGCAAGGACAGGGGGCATAACCTTTTCTTAGTTTTTTGCTTATGGTGATTGTTTCAATGATCTTATAAATTTCACCTAACATGTATTTTTATGGTAAGAGCTTCCAACATGAGTGGATAGATGCATATATCTCAATCCTTGTTATGTGTAAACTACGGTGAGGCTGAACCAATTTCCTTGTGTGTTTCTAAATCACATTCTTAGTAAGGTGTATGATACATTATGTACCCAAGGATATGAATATTGAAGGTCATTGCAGGTCACATATCTTACATTACACATGAACAGAAGATGATTCTTAAAAGAAAAAGGAGACAACTGACAAGTCATCCTGGCCTCTATGCCTTGATGCTTAGGTTTATTTTTGACATTGCATCCAATACACATAGTATTGATACTTTATGATACCTTGTGGGTATTAGTGATAGTTGTACTATCTAATGATGTTCATTACAAAAAATGCCCAATGATGATAAAAATGCTATAATGTATACAAATCAGTGATAGTCCTAAGAGTCCACATATAGATACATTTACAGATTGCATGATTCATTTTTAGAGCAATATAAGGAATTGAGCTCAAAATGATTTCCTGGTTCATCTGAAATCCAAGTTAACTACATAATCTATATTACTAAGATTAAATGTTGTTGCATATCCATGGCATACATTCTGCATTCATAAATGAGAAAGAGAAAATACAAAAACAAAGCATTCAAGCATTGCATTTATTTTACATCCTAAGTGCATCCATACATATATTTGCATAAAGAAAATCTCAAAAACATACATTTGTGTATTCATCTAGAATCATCTAAACACATTTATATATCAATAATAAACCAAAGAGCATAAATGATGTCATCACATGAATATAATCTAACTTATCAAAAGATCAAGTTCATAATTACATGTGAATAAATCTAAACATCTATCAAGAAAGAAAACCCATGAACATGTCAGAATCAGGAACAACTATCTCAGATATATATCAATGATGGAATAGATTAAAAAATGGGGAACTGTCTACATGAGAGTATCAGTGTAATCATGATGAAATAGATATACATGTAAAAAATTATGCAGTGCAATGGATGATCTCAGAAGGATCAATATATACAAAATGTCTCAAAATGTCAAAAGAACAATATCAGGTCTAACTGCCACCCTCTCACTAATCTGGAGGAGGAGGAGGTGGTACATGAGGAGCTGGTGGAGTCATCGCTCCCTCAGACTGTTGTGCCACTCAAGAATATGAAGGAGCTCTTTGTCCCTCTAAAACCACCGCATAATATAACTTAAAATAGTAAGCAGCTCTCTAACCCTGATGAGTCACTATGTGGGCCTAGGTATCTCTGTCAGCTCTCATCATCTCTAACTGCCTGTCCTTGTCCACCAATAAAGTATATAATATTGTGATGTGAGCTCTGAGCTTCTCATGCTCCTGCTAACACTGAGACAAGGCATCTCTATCCCTGCCAAAATCTCTACCTGTATCCCATGGAGGATCCTATCCAGGAGGTCCACCTCCTCCACTAGGTACCTATGCTGAGGATCTCTGTTGTTGTCTTTGCTTCTCTCTAGTTGGTAATGGACTTGGATCTATTCATGGAGGCATGAACCTGAAGCAAGTCTGTTTTCCACTGCCACTAGTGCCCTCTCTGCTACCACCTACTCCACCACCACCCCAATCATCTCCATCATCCCAGCCACGTCCATGACTTCTATCTAGAGGAGGGTGCCTACCATATCTCCCTCCATCTCTCCCACCCCTATCTCTTTGGGCTCTACCTCTACCTCTAATAGTTCTATCATCAGTTAGATTGTAATCTAATTCATCCTCTATGCGAGGAGCTACCTCCCCAGGAGCTGTGAAATATGGAAAAGGATATTGTGACATATGTGCAAGATAACCATCAGTGCATCCTGCATCTAATACCTGTGGAAGATAATCCCACCCAACTGTGACCATCTGATTGATCTCCAGTTGTGCAGTCTTGTATACCAATATGGAACCCCAAACAGGCTCCTCATCTTGAATCTGGGCGTATATTGTCAATTCCTCTGACTTGCCTTATACACGACCATACTGTCGTAGCACTTGAGTAACAAGAAACCGCTCTACAATATATTAGGTCCAACCTATCAAGTATCTGCTCTTAAAGAAATAAGGCATCTAACACCTATCTAAGGTCCACTCCTCACAATCTAAGTATAGTCTCCATATAACTGATTTCATATCATATAAGACACAACGCTAATACTCTACCTTGCCTAGACGGGGCTATTGAATGAAACTTGCATACATATATAAGTAGGGATGCTTCGGTGCCCTCTACCTTTCTACTATCGATCGCATCACTAGGATGTGCTCCCAGGCCCAAATCTGTAATATCATAATACCCACTATCATGTTGCACAAATACTCATAAACTATCTCATGTAACTCTTGGTACATGTGGGCTAATATACAGCTACCCCAACCAAATTTGCATGATGAAACAATCATCTTCTCCAAGGTCTCAACCCAGCTGCACATGAATCCATACTATCCTTAGTCAGGAATAAGGATCACTCCAATCAATCCAGCAAGATACACAGGTAAATGATTATAATGATTGCACATGTAATCCCAGGTTAGGTATCGATAGACTATCGACAGATCTGTAAAGTATATCTGTGTAGTGGCAATAGATATTGTAGAGCGCGACTCAAAATGTACCTCCTAACCCATCACTGGAATATGAAAAATGTGCCACACATCCTCAGGTGTGACTGTAGTCTCACTAGTTAGGAGATGAAAGGTGTTGTGATCTGAATGCCATCTCTCGACAAGCGTACTCAATAAACCCCAATTTAAACTGATATTGGATAAATCTATCAAAGAAGTCAAACCCAGACATGCTATAATCAAACGCTCATCATCTATCAAAGACCTTGATAAAGAAAGGACTTATCTTGGATAAGGTCCTCAAAAATAAACTACCTCAAAATCAATCTGTCAATAGAACACAAATAAAGTTTCAAATCAGTATTCTAGCTAAGGAAACTACGCAGAAAATAATCAGTTTAGTCATTTTTTGGCCTTTAGAAAGAGAAACATAGTCAAAATTGGACAAAACCTAACTCTGATACTGCAAATGCCTATGTTTTTATAGGGTACAATCCTAAACAATGGATGTGATTCAAGATTTCCTGGATACAAGGGGCAATTTGGGAAGCGATCTTGTTTTGACAGGATGTGACACAGGACGCAGGGTGTGATCATGTTTTCACAAGACACGACGAAATTCAAAGACATTCAAAATTCACCTAAATTTTACCCTAAGTGATATAAGATTGGAAAATAGGATGTGATCCAAGAATTTGGGTAAAAATAGGATGCGACACAAGATTAACTAAATGTGATCCAGGATACGAGGTGTGACGTGGAATTGAAAGCTTAATATCTACTACAAAAAATGGAAAAAAATGAAAACTAAAAGTATGAAAAGGTAGGTTTTGATGTACTCATGAGAGGTGTGTAATCGGTCAGGTTCTGATGTTGATGGGCGAGCTCAAATCAATTCTTCTCCATGGGGACCACCATCTTCTTTGCAGAGCTCTAAATTTACTGAGGATAAAAGTGTAAATGAATGGGTAAAAAGTGAATTTTGAGATATATATTGATCTTTTTGAATCTATTTAGGAGCTCTGAAACTCCTCCCAGACTATCAAAATATAATTTGTTTCCTTTCTGATCTATCATGAATGAAATGGAATGTGCAGACAATGTTTTCAACAACATGTTATACATTTTAAGACAGTCTTCCAAAAATTTGGAATTACTATACATGTTCAAAAAATGATTTGTAGGATTTATGCAATCAATTTTCTAGGTTCTCTAACACCATATTACACATTATTCATCAAAATCTTGGTCTCACATCATTTTATCAGACTCAACACTTACATTTTCACGTAGTCAACTTGGTAAAATTGTTATTTCTCTTAATACACCTTTGCTTCTTCATTTCTTCCAATTGATTCTTTCTCGATTCAATCGATCTATTCAAGTGATAGATCATTCTATAGAGGGATTTTATTCTTTTACCTTTGATTTTGTTCTTGAGGGGGCATGATCACACTTCAAATCAATCAAATTCTTTCTCAAAAGAATTAAAATGACTTCAACGTCAAAATACTAGGGGCATGGCAGTCTTCCTCGACCAAGTCAGGATTGTTGGATAGAAGGATTCATTTCTCACAAGCTAGATATCTATGTCTACATATTCTAAAATCCTTATTAAGCTCCTAGCAGCTTCGTACTGACCTTCATTCGATCAAGTTTGGATTCAGTATTATCAATTCTCGTTCGATCAAGTTCAGAATTGGTATCTTTAAGATCTTTGTTTATTGACATTTGTTCAATCAAGTTCAAAGTCAATACTATCAATCTTAGCTCAATCAAGTGAGAGACTGATCTCATCAGTCATTTCATTCAATCAAGTGTGGAATTTTCAAACTTTCTAAAGTCAACATCAAACTTTCTTTGAATCAATGTGCTGCTCGCACATCAATTCAAAGATGGGAAAATGTAACCACCCTAATTGGGTCTGCTCTAACCAAAGACCCTATTTTCCCTAAGTGTGATCATACCCCTAATTATGCCAAGACAATTCTTTAATTAATTGGCATAATTCATTTAAATCAAATTTAATTTCCAAAGTGATCCTATCACTAATTTACATTAATTGCCTTAGTCAATTAAATCAAATCAAATCAATAAAATACATGGCTAAGGTAATTAATTAAAAGGAATCAAATAAATTCTCTAATTACAACTCCTCACTTGCAAAAGGGAAAGTCAGTCCCTTATCCAATGACAGTTAAATCACTGGGATCACCTCACATGGATCACCAAAGATTCAATCTCCACCTCTCTTTATAAATCAATCCTAACCTCTCATTCCTCAAATTCTTCTTTAAAAGGAATAAATTTGGAGCTCAAATGGCCCCTAATTTAGAATTTCATTTGCAAACTTATGTTGTCCTAATTTCTTAAATGCTTTAGCTCATTGTTCTTAGAATTTACATAATCTTTCTTTTGGAGCTAAAATGAACTTTTCTTGTGCATTTAGCTTGCATTTTCTCTTAAATCTTCCATTCTAAGCATGAATGTGTTACTGATTTGTGCATAATCTGAGGAAAATTATAGCATATTTCATACTCTTCTTAGATAGGGAGCAATATGTCAATTTTAGTGATGTATATGTGCTTTTCCTTTGTTATTTAATGTTTATCTTACTAATGCAATGACATATTGAAGTGTTGTGTTGCAGCTTGTAGGTCCACAAAATACACACATCTATCACCGCCCATGAGATGGAAAGCTAGGGTTTTCTTTTATGAAATCATGAACTTTCAAAGCCCCTATTGTACACAACATGACTTCTTTTTATAGGTATGCAACTTCTTTTGCATAGTCAAACTTTGTACATGGCCATGGCTTCCATTTTCTCAACATCTTTCCATTCTCCTCTCTAATTTCTTCTGTTTCCCTTAGAGTATCAAATGACTTCTTTCATTTGGAATCTTATGAGCTTGAGGGTTTGAGCCTTTACATCGTTCCCATGTGTCTTTAATGAAATTTGGATGCTTGTTTAATCATGGCCACCATGAATTTTAAAATGTAGGGTTTTTTTTTATGTCTGTCATGATTGCTAACCTCCCAAAAAATAATGTTGTTTATGGACATTTTCTACTGTTCAGAGTTTACTTGGTAAAACTTCTACTCCATGCCCTTTTTCCTCATTCTCTTGCAGATTTATTTGTGTTTTTTATGAGAAACCATGTGAGTTTCAGGCTATGTAATAATGGACTTGGATAAACAATTAAAAATGCTTTGCTCCTATCTAGGTATCTTTATATGTTGTACCTGATCTCAATTTCTTTATTAAAAAACCCTTTGTGACATCCTACGACTTCACTTGCATCTGGGTATTCTGGGTTTTCATAAGTCATTGTGGATTCAACTCTAAAATACCTTGAAGAAAAATTGTGTTTTTCTCTTTGTGTTATTTGAAAGCTCTTTAATCTTGGAACCTATAGCTTGAACTTTTAGATTTTTGATATTTTATGCAAAATTGTTCCTTTTCTTGCTATTGCAGTGATGACTATAATATGGAATTGGCTGCACATTAACAAGATATCCTCTATTTTTAACATGGAGCATTGATTACAAAAAATGATTTCTCCTTGCATCCACCATAACCTTTGATATTACTTACAGACTTCCATAATATTATTGATATTGTATGATTTATCTGATTGGGATTAAAGCAATGTTCCCTCTGAATTTTGCTTCTTCATAGATCTTCCTTGGTATCTATTGTCTATTATTTCTTTAAATTTCTTGTTCAAATTATTGATTTCTACAAACATTCTATTACACTGAAACTGTTCATGGTGATTGTTTGTCACTAATAAAATATTATGCTAGTTACCTCCTGTAGTATTAGCATAATTGTGTATTTCCAAATGTTGATCCACTTTTATATTCAGATTTCATCTTCTTGAAACATCCATTTGACTTGGTCAGATGCTTAATTATACATGACTTATCAAAGGATGAGGCCCAATGACATCATCATACGCATATTCACCTAGTAAAAATGATATTCCATGAAACTCAATCCTTGAGTATGTTGATTACAACTGAATAGAAGGATTTAGGGGGTGAATAAGTGTATGACATTGACAACCATTGTACTTTGGTTGATCATGTACCTTTGAAAATTTGATCTATACATGTTCCAGGTCTGAATGAAATAAAAGGTTTCATACATTGAAACATGTCCCTTTGATGCTTCACCATAATTGTTACTTTCTTGATCTTATGTACAGTATTCACCTAGCTTTTTAACAATATCTGATATATGTACTACTTAAATATCTTGTTTTTTAAGTTGTGCTAAGATCTTATGGGAGCCACATTTACTCCACTTGCAAACCAGAGACACCTGACACTACACGAGATAAACAACTTAGGAAAAAATATAGTTTTCTTATGAAGTGTATGTGGTGAAGCATGATGACTTTTCTTCTTTTATGCAAATTGAGACCAGCTAGTATCTGCATAAGTATATTAACATATAGTGAGTGTAGCTAGTCATTTCTTAGATCATTTGGATCTAACTCATTATTTTTACAAAATGTAGGACATAGGGACACTTGGGAGGAATTTCAGGGACACAAAGATAATCAACTCAAACAGGGCACTTGACCAATTATACATGCATTGATTGGTTACTCTCTCTTCATGTTTTTCTTTTCATTTTCTTATTTGTGTATTATTTTCTCTCTTTTTTGAATTAAAGAGGCAAATTCCAGTATCATAGCTTGTGTGAGACAACATGTAAATTTTACATTCAATAGATTACTTTTGTATAAACAAATTTAAAAATATTTTATGTTCCATGCATATATCATAATGATTCCTTTTGAGAACTTGTAATCTTTGTTAGATAGATAATTGAATGCAATGAATGAGAGTTGAAAAGATGCACCTTTTCCTTTGTAAAACACATAGATTTAAATGAATTAAGCCATAGGTGATAATTTAGTAACATCTTTGGTGACATCTGCTAATGTCTGCCTACTAGACATCCAAAACTAGCAGCATGAACTATTCGTTAGGCATAGAGTCAAAATTAATAATATAAATGAAACCTAGAAACCATATGCAGAAGCTAAAAGAAATATTTCTAAATGATTGAAAATGGATCTATGGTTCATGATAGTAAGGCAAAAACCTCAGTATCATGAATTATATATTTATCCTTGATGAGCCATCAAGATTTTTATAGTTTGGGAGATCTTAAAAACACTCTATACATGACTGAAGCTCACAACTTGGATTAGGAAACAAAACACACAACTGGAAACTGGAAAATCTAGATGAAAATGAAACTAACTATGTTGGACAACACTTGGAGAATTGTCAAACAACTAGCCTATAGTGCAGAAAAACTTTATTGAAAACAAGAAACCTAACCTATAAAGTGCATGGTAAATAAAACCTCAAAGCAATGCTTGATGTGTATCCCATTGACTGGGATAAGCAGAATTTCTCCATCCATTTTTTATATTTGGAATGAATTGTGTTCTTTATATTTAGAAATAAGAAATGTGTCACTCCACATACTGTCAAACTTAGTATGTTTAGCTGGTCTTCTTTCTAATTCATCCCACCTTAACACAACATCCCCTTCTCTAAAAGTTCTAGGAACTTCTTTTTTGTCAAAGGTCTTCTTGGGTTAAATTTTTTGGTACTCTAATGTCTTCATAGCATTATCTCTTGCTTCTTCCAGCTCTAAAAGCTGAGCATATCTAACTTCCATAGGATCATTTTCTTCAAACATCATTAGTTGGTTAGAAAGATCCAGTGCAAGTAACTTTGTAGAAATAGGAAGTTTGGCTTCTTTACCATACACTAATACATAAGATGAATTACCAATAGACCCTTTAGGAGTAATCCTACCTTCCCATAAGGTATTTTTTAGCTTTGTGTTTCTGTCTCTCTGGTTATTTTACAGGTTACTTTTGATGATCTTGATCATTTTTTTATTAGTAGACTCTGCCAAACCATTACCCTGATGATAATAGTTTGAGGATGTATTCAAGTAGATGTCATTCTTAATAGCCCAATTTTTTATTCTTAAACCAAAAAATTACAAAGCATCATCTAAAGTTATAGACTCAGGCACCCCAAATCTAGTAACAATATCCTCATAAAAGTTGAGGACAGTTGGTTCATTAGCTTCTTTCAAAGCTACTGCTTCAGTTCACCTTGCAAAATAGTTTGTAGAAATGAGGACCCACTTGTGTCCTACATTGGAGGGTGAGTTAATAGCACCAATGAAGTTAATGCCCCATCTCATAAATGGTTGTTCAACTTGAATTGTTTGTATTGGTAAAGTTGGTTGCCTTTCTTTTCCTGCAAACATAACACATTTAACACACTTTTTATCCCATGCATGGGCATCTTTAAATAGGATTGACCAATAATAGCTAGACATCATGATTTTCCAAGCAATGGTTCTTGGGGATAAATGACCCCAAGAGGGTCCATTATGAAACTCATGAATCACCTTGTTAATCTGATCATTGTCAATACATCTTAGAAGTATCCCACTATGATCTATTTTGAATAAAATATTACCAATCAAAACAAAAGGCACATATTGAAGTATGAAATACCTTCTCTTAGCTCTGTCAAGACTAGGTGTGCACTTACTTTTTTTCAAAAAATGAATCATGTCCTTTAACCAACTTGTTGGTTGACCACTTATAACTGCATCATTGATAGCTAGGGTTGTGTCTTTAATGGTTTCCACTTCTAGAACATGTTCATTTTTCATATATTCACACAGACCCTTCCCTCTCACTAGCTTTTTGATCTTAATGTCAATTTCATATTCCATCACCTTAGTGATCGAACCTATTATTTTCTCATTAATATCTCTTCTTAGTAAGAAATCCTTCACACTAGGATGAGTAACCATTAGATGAATCTTATTGTTGGAAACCAAATGCCTAAACTTATTCAAACTTTTAACAACTCCTAGTGCATATTTTTCTATGAAACTGTACCTCTTCTTAGAGTCCTCTAGACCTTTTCTATATAATGAAATGGGTTGTTCCAAGCCTTCATCATTCTATTGTACAATAATTTCAGTAATTGTATCCAAACTACCATATGCATAAAGAATAAAATCTTTTGAAAAGTTTGGATTTACCACAGTAGGAGTTGTTTCTAGAGCTTCCTTAAGTGCTTGAAAACTACTCTTTCCCTCCTTGGTACAACTGAAAATAGTATTCTTTTCTAACATAGTATTTATAGGCCTTAAAAGGAATAAATATCATGCATAAATCTTCTTACAAAGTTAATTTTTCCTATGAAGCTTTGCAACCCCTTTTATGGTTGGGTAAAGGCAATTCAAGAATTGGTCTTACTCTTTCAACATCAATGGTTATTCCATCTTTTGACACAATGTGTCCTAAAATTTTACTTTCATGTACTAAAAAGATACATTTTTTAGGATTTGGGGATATGCCAAATTCCCTGCATCTCTCAAAAAATTTCTTCAGGTGTGACAGATGTTGATCCGCATATTTATAAAACATTGTTATATCATCTAGATATATTAGCACAATTTTATAAAACAAGTCTTTAGAATCCATATCCATTGCCTTTTGAAAAGTGGTACTAGGATTAGATAAGCCAAATAGAATCCTTTTATAGGCCATATTGCCCAATTTAGTAGTGAAAGCAGTCTTATGTTGATCTTCATCTTTAACTAGCACTTGGTTATAACCTGAATAACCATCAAGAAGGGAGAATATTTTAGAGGCAACAACTACTTGTTGAATCTGCTCCATAGAGGGCAGTGGTTAGTGGTCTTTTAGAGAGGCTCTATTTAGGTCTCTAAAGTCAACACAAAGCCTAATTTCCCCATTTTCTTCCTGATAGTGACAAGATTTGAGACCAAGATAGTATGTTTTATCTCATAAATGATACCCCCTTCTATAAGCTTAGTCAACTCTTTAACCATAAGGGGTTCTAACTTGAGGTTCAGAGGTCTTTGTTTCTATTTGAGTTTCTTTGCATTAGGAATTATTTCTATAGTATTTTGTGTAATTTCAGGATCAAAACCTTTTAAGTCAAAGTATTCCCAAGAAAAAACATCATGAAATTATTGACATAACTCTACAAAAGCTTTTCTTTCTTTCTGGGTACATACTTTACCAACATTAAGGAGTTTACCTTTGAAGATCTCCAGCTCCTCATAGTGATCTTATTTCACATGCATGTTGGTTTTATTCTTCTTTAGTTGATCATCAGTGCTAAAGATATACTCCAAGTTAAATATCCCCTTGGGAAATTTATTATATTTTAACTGGATAATTTGATCATCATACCACTGCATAATCTTATCTTGATTAGCAATATAAAACACATATTCCAACAAAAAAATTAGTATATTTTAATCATTGTCAAACACTTTACAATTAGTGTTATTATCAGGAATAGAAGGCCTAATAACTACATCCACATGTTGTTGTACATTTCCTTGAAAATATCACTCAAAATATCAAACCGTGCACCTATAGTAGCGAACCTATCTACAAGCTAATTTTTACTCCTAGGTATGGAAATAAAGTTAAAAGCATCGAATTCTTCTATCATATCCAATACTTAGTTCTTATATGAGTTCAAAACATCAATTCTTCTTGGTAGCATGTAAACGTCTCACTTGATTTACATTAACTCACTATCAACAAATATTTGTAGACAACTGATCTTCCTTTTCCTAGCCCATTCCAGGCCCTGAATCAAACCTTCATATTCAACAACATTATTAGTCCATTAAAATTAAAAATGAAATGTTGAATAGTACTTTTCACCTTGTGGGATACAAGCATAACACCCTTACCGGCTCCATTTTTACTTCTTGACCCATCAAAGTTTTGAACCTTGACCTGCAAATTTTATAAAATTAGGCATCATTGAATCTGACTCATGAATCATGTACATTCCTATACCAATATATTCTATGGTATTATTATGATCATTGTGGGAATTCTCTTCTGCCCACTCATCCGATATGATGTATGGAATATCATCAGTTTGTGTATTTGGCTCTTGAACAACATTGTTTTTATCATGCTTTGATGCTACATAATTTGCATTAGTCACACTAGGTACATAGGGATTTATATGGTCCTTATAAAGTAAATCTGAATTTATTGTCACCTTTGCACCATATCTAGTCCTAAACATCATATGGGACCAGTCAGAAGACAAATACCCTCCTATCTTTGTTGTAAATTTTTTTGACAAACACAAAGAAAAGTATGGAGGAAGGTCTATGACATAGATGTCCTAGTAAATAGAGAAGTTATGGAAAGCATGAAGGGAAAGACTTGTATAGTTTATTAGACCTATTGTTCTAAATTTTGACCCATGAAGTTGTACTACTCCTTTTCCAAAGGTCAATATTTCAGTCCTAGCTGATCTGCAATTTTCTTGGGGATGACTGAACTTGTGGCCCCACTATCTAACATACAGTTATAGATTAACTTATCCCCTATGAAAAAATAAAAATAGAATGGAGGTGGCTTAACATCTTTTTTGAATGACTTGCTGCTGCTCTCAGGAGTATTTTTAAACGCTTCTAACAGGAATATCAGCAGCATTACTAGGCTTTTCTTTTTTAGACAAGGTTGACTATAAAATGTAATTTTGACTTGGAATAGCTAATGAATCTCACATACTAATTGAAACATTAATTTTATTCATGTTCTCAACTATATTAAATGACAACAGTAGCATGTACCTTTTGATGGATCTTAGAAATAACAGGCTCTTCTTGCAATTGTGGCTGCTGCATGGTAGCTCACTGAGGATTTCTCTATAAAAAATGTGGCACTTGAGAAGAAGATGGTCCTATAGCTGCAACATCTTCGCCTTTACTTTTTACTTCTTTTTTATTAGTTTCCAAGGCTCTTTTCTTTTCTCTGGTACTTTTTGCAAGTGCAGAATCATCTTTTCTTACCCCACAGAATTAATCTCCCTTCCAATTCATGAAAGTGACATCAACTAGAAGTGCATCTTGTTTCTTCTTGGATCCATCCTCATGTATAGGTTACAAATGTGAGACCTACACTAGACTGTTATAGTTTACTATTTTGTTCTCATGCTTTTAGTAGTTTATGCTTTGACATACTTTGACTATCAGAGAGACTTTTTATACTTTTGAGGATCAGTGGAATCTTGTGTTATATATTCAACACCTGATTTTGTAATCAGGGTACTTTTGAGATGTTTATGTTCTGATTTAGTTTCAGCTTATGTTGATGTCTTATATGGATCTAAATGTAATATGATGGAAATGGTTTAGGAAACCAATGCTAGGATATTTCAGTTCTAAATTCAATGTGGTTTATATGCAACATATATTATTGATGTTATGTTATGTTTCATATCATGTTGTGTTGGATCTACTGATGTGTGCATTGAGTGTGCAGGAAGAGTTGACCATGGACCTAAATCGGGGACCCAGTACTGGAACCTATGTATATACCTGTGCTTACCAAGGTCCTGTCTATATAAAGAGACATGGACCTCATTGTCATGTGTTTATTTCATGAATGTGGTTTGCATGTATGTTATTAAACTAGTAAATGTTCATGTTATTAAGTCATGTCTAATGTTTTATTTTTTTGTGCCAAATTTGGCAAGTGTTGTAATTTAATTATGGACATGGCTAGTAAAGGGAAACCAAGGTAAGTCAAGGGTTAACTAAGGTCATTTAGGAGTAGTACCCAAGCTTACCCTAGGGTTAGAAGTT
>MU227881.1:1569539-1616706 GCA_018584345.1 Thuja plicata | reverse complement strand
ATGATCAAGTACCAGCAAGCCCCATCCACATCAACTTAGAGGATGAAGAAGTTACCAAAGAAGAATTGTCAATAAAAGGTAACTTAGATGTTGATATAAATGATGAATCATGGTTAGACAACATTTTTAATACCACTACAGGACAAGACCCTACAGTAGAAGTTTAAAAAGATGAAGCCATCAATGCTGCAAAGGGCAATACCAATGAATAGGACACAACTATTAACACTATAATAGTCAATACACTAACAAACATGAATATATTAACAGATGCTATTGATATTTAGTCTAGTTAGGATAAATCATCTAAGAAAGATGATGATATACCCAAGGATATGGGTACCAATGAAAACAAAGTTGCATCCAACACTCCCAAGGATACAGATACAGAAATGAAGGATGCAACCAATAATCAACAAGATGTATCAAAAGATCAAAACAAAGAAGCAAATAATAAAACTGATGATACAATGAGACAGGTTGAAGAAAAAGCTAAAAGTGAAGGAGACAAGAAGGATGAAGGTATCAAACTTAAAGAAGATACATTTGTTAATACACCCAAGGAAAATGAGGAGACGTCTTCACCAAACCAGTGGGTGGATTCAAAATAGATACAAAAGGAAGTCTCATCTTCTCGACCCTCACCCACCAAGTTAACCCAATATCACGCTTTACAGATGGTGGTACATCAATCAACCACCCATCCAAAGAAGAAGAAGAAGAAGAAAATAGTAAAGAAAGACATCTTGGCTGTCACACTGGATGAAGTAATTGATGTTACAAACTAGGATATTACCACTTTGGATAGTGACAAACTTCAAGAGTTTGGAGTGCTATATCAGAGAAAAGCCATACAAAAGAAAATGATACAAGAACATAGGGAAACAATGGCACTTGACAAAGAAAAAGATATACTCCAACAACTTGTTCCTGAAGTAAAACTTGAAGAAAATGCTATAGTTAAGGAACAAATTGTTGTTCTTACCAACGCCATCACAAAGTAGAGTATAGATGCAGAGCAAGCTATGGAATAACAAGCAGAGAAGAAATATCAATACAAGTTAATTGATAAAATCATCCAATAAGTGGCATTGAACAAGGTAAAGCTCTTTGAACTCACTGAACAATTAGAGCCATTGATTGCTAAAGCAATCACCTTAGTTCAAAAGATGTGCACACTTGAGAATTTTGCAAAAGAAAATAGTGACAAATTAGCAGAAATAGATTCTAATGTCACAGAAAGTGCACAAAGCCTAACCTCACATGCAGACAGTATAAAGGCACATCATGACAAGGTCATAGAGGTAAACAGGCTAAGACAAGAAATATGGGATGCTGAAACACAACTCAGAGGTGAGATTACCAAACTATAGGCACATATTCTGCCTAATCTTACTATTTTATAGTAGCATATTTCTGATGCAAGAAATCTTATTGCAACCCCCGAGATGTCTGTAGTAGACAGCATGTATGATATACATGTAAGGATCTCACTGGAGCACATGGCTCTAGAAATGCTAAAATAGAAATGGGAAAAGATGATGGAGGAGATCAAATCCTCACATTCCCACCTTTTTGAAAAGTTATAAGTACCTTTGCCTTTAGAATCAAAAAAGGAGGAAAGGAAATTTATATAGTTATGTACAATATATATATCAGATTAAAAAAGAGGAAAAGAAAAGTACATAAGGATATGTATATATACTTACACTTACTGGCATATACATAGGGGGAGTCATTCAAATGACTAAGGAAGGAGTATACATAGGTGTACATACTAATACACTTAGTATGTTGCACATATCATGTTTTTGATACTAATGTCAAAGGGGGAGATTGATGACATTATTTTTCCATTAGTACAATTAGTAAAAAACATTGACAGAGATCACCGGAAAACTAAAGCATTACCGGCAGACTACAAGCATCACCAGTGGACTACAAGCATTACTGGTAAACAGCAAGCATACCTGACAGAACACAAAGGTCATGAAAAATGCTAAGTATGGAATTGACAAGCATCACCGGCGACTATAAGCATCACTGGCGACTATAAGCATCACCGACGACACAATTTTGAGAATAATATCAACATAATAGAAAAGGCATACCTGATGACCATTTCAAGAAAGGAACACCGAAGACCAAGAAAACCAACCGTCAGAACTGACAGTTAGTTAGAGAACCCACAAATAGTGGATCTGAGTTTTACACATCAGATAAAGCAATGTAATTCTATTTATAGAGTTTTAATTTGTTTTAAATCATAACTTGAGGGTCAAGAAAGCTTTATGTAAATGTTTTAATGCATCCTAATGGATCTAAAACATATCTAACTAAAGATCAAGGTCAAGTTGTAAACCTTGGATCTAGAGTTAACTTGCGACACATGAATCAAGAATAGAGCCAAAATCTAGTATAAATAGATGTTCAAACTCAATTGTGAGTAATGAATTCATTATTGTTGATAGCCACAAAGAGCATCTAAGGAGAAGAAGGTATAATTCATGCAAATTTCATAAATAGATCACATCAGTTTTCAAGAACACGCAGAGGCTACCGATGAGCAGATAAAGGTATTATACAATCATGGAAGGATGATTACTTAAATGTATGAAGCTTAATAGGATCTGTTATCAGAAATTAATTATTGCATACATCATCAGATCAAAGACTTATGTATTTGCATTCTAACAAGTGCATCACATCTAAAATCCTTTTGTAGAAGGTGGACTTAATCGTTCTTACTAAATCTCTTAACAAAGTGCACACTTAACAGTGTTGCTAAAGCTTCAAACAAAGTAGATATTAACAGGTCTCCATAGTAATACTCCTAGTAGGTTAGGTCATTAGAAGTGACCAATTGTAAGCCTTAATTGGCCCCTTCTTATCTGCAGATAGTGAAGTCTTGTGGGTAACAATCCCCACCGCACTTTTTACTTCCTAACAGGAGTTTTCTGTGATATCATATCTTGTGTTATGTGTTATCTATTTTCATGAATGTTTCTATTATGGTTACATACTAAAAGAACTTATGATATGATTTCATACGCATAAAGAAAGATGAATAGTTAGATAAGATAATTTACAAACTGATGATTAAGGGTTAATGGGCTAACCAAGAAAAGTTTTAGAGGTACTAATTCACCCCTCCCCTCTCAGTACATCATTCCAATAATTCCAATAGGCTTTCATACCAGGCTTTGGGTGCTTGCTTCAGTCCATATAAAGCTTTGTGTAATTTGCAAACCAAATTTCTTCTGTTAGGATCAACAAATCCTTCAGGTTGCTCAATGTTGACTTCCTCTTCTAGGATTCCATTCAGGAATGCAGGTTTCACATCCATTTTATATACTTTGTATCCTTTATGTGTAGAACATGCCAGAAGAGTTCTGACTCCTTTAAGTCTTGAAACAGGGGAAAAAGTTTCTCCATAATCTATACCCTCTTCTTGAGCATATCCTTTGCAAACTAGTATTTCCTTGTTTCTAGAAACTTCACCCTTTTCATTTAACTTGTTTCTAAGAACCCACTTAGTTCCAATCACATTCTTTTCTTTTGGTCTAGGCACATGAGTCTAGATTTTTTTCTTCTCTATATGCTCAATCTCCTCATTCATGGCTTCTTTCTAGCTTTCATCATTCAATGCATCTTTAACAGTTCTAGGTTCAAATTCACTCAGCAAACATGTACCTTTGAATTTTTTCCTTATCATTATACCTTTTGTTTGATCTCCAATTATTTTCTCAGGTGCATGATGCCTTGTGACATATTTGGCAAGTGTGGGCTCCTTCAATCTTGATTCTAGACTTTCTCCACTAGGTTCACCATGCTCAAACATTTTTTTCTTCTCTTCTGTCTGATACTTGGGTTCCACTATCTGAGACTCAGTTTCCTCTGTCTGAGACTTGGGTCCCTCTGTCTGAGACTTGGTTTACTCTACTAGCAGCTTGGGTTGCACTGTCTACAACTCGGGTTGAACTTGTTGTAACAAATTTTGCACTGATGAATTCAATGGCTAACAAATTTTTTGTCCAATCACCATTTCTTGTGTCTTAGGAATAGTATCAGGTTCATAATACACATAGTTCCTATAGTCTTCAGGTTCTTTACTGCTCTGTTCTTCACTTCTTTATGCAAACTCGTCAATCTTTACATGCACACGTTTTGTAACTTTATGAGTATCCAGATTTAGACATTTATATGCTTTTATTTTGCTAGAGTAGCCTAGGAATATGCCTTCATCTCCTTTTATATCAAATTTTCCATTTCTTCCATCCTTCAAGATGTAACATTTACTTCCAAATACTTTAAAATAAAAAACATTAGTTTTATGGCCATACCATAATTCAAAAGGTGTCTGATTAGTATCTTTCTTGAGTTGAACTTGGTTCAAGGTGTGTACTCTAGTGTTGATAGCTTCCTTCCAATATTTTGCAGCAACATTCTTATCAATCATCAAGGTTCTTGCACAATCCATAATGGATATGTTCCTTCTTTCTGCTATAACATTCTATTGTGGAGAACCAGAGGCAGATGCCTATCTTTTGATTCCTCTTTCATTATAGAATTCATTGAAATCATTAGAAATGAACTCACCTCCTCTATCAGATCTTAGGCATTTTAGTTTCTTTCCATTTTCCTTCTCAACTCTGGCAAAGTACCACTTGAATTTTTGAAAAGCTTCTAATTTTTCTTTGAGAAACATAACAGTCATCATTCTTGAATGATCATCTACAAATAGAATAAAATATCTTTCTCCAGTGTAACTTTTTGTTCCAATTGGTCCACACAAATCAATATGCACTAACTCCAAGACTTCTTCAATATTATAATTCTTACTCTTGAAACTAGATTTGCTCATCTTCCCAATTTGACATTATTTGCATAAAGCCAACTCGAGTTTCTTCAAAATAGGAATACCTCTTACTCTTTTGTTCTTTCTTATGTTGACCAGGTTATCAAAATTCATATGACACAACCTTTTATGCCATAGCCAACTCTCTTCTACTTGTGTAATAAAACATTAAATTTCAGTGAGATCAAGATAGAATAAATTACCTTTTGTTTGCATGTCAGTTCCGACTAGGTTTCCCTTACCATCCAGGAGCTTGGCCTTTCCATTCATGAATTCTACATTGAAACCAATGTTATTCAATTTTGCTACACTCAGTAGATTACGCCTTAGTCCTTCAACCCAATAAGCATTATCACATTTGATTCCTTCAGTTAGAGTAATGCAACCTTTTCCTTTCACATAGCAAGGTTCATCGTTCCCAAAACTACCACTCCCACCATCATAGTGCTCAAGATGTTCAAATTTAGTCTTATCACCAGTTATGTGATGAGAACAACCACTATCAATTATCCATGTGTCCTTTTTACCAATATGAGAGAAAAGTGATATCTTTTCATCTTATTCATTATCTGACTCATCCTTATTAGCAATGTAAAAACTACTTCATGTTCATCTTCATCGCTATCAAAATCTTTAGCAATATAACAATATTTCTTACCTTTTTCCTTGTAGCTCTTGTAATTCTTGAAATCTTTCTTTCCTTTGTACTTGTTGAACTTTTTCTCATCTTTTTCTTCTTTGTTTGGACACTTGGTAGCAATGTGACCAACCTCATTACATGAAAAGAAAATCAATGGTATTCTTCCTTTGTGTTTCCCTTTGGTAGCTCTCTTTGTAAGTAATACTTCATTGATATCTAGATCTTCATCATCACTATCACTTTCAATTTTTTTTCCTTTTGAGTTTCTATCCTTCTTACCAAGGTTTAATTTAGCTTTGAATGCAGACTCAAAATTGCTAGGATTAGGAGAATAATTTTCAAAATTTTCCAATTCAAAAGATGATAACCTTCCAATCAATGCATCTAGGTTTATACCATTATTGCACCTCATCTCTTTAATATCTAAAACTCTAATTGCATAGATACGAAGTAAAGTTCTCAATAACTTACTAACCATTGTTTTGTCTTCAATTGTTACACTGGCAGCTCTGATGATACTGACACTCTTTTTGATTCTTTCACTGTACTTTGTAATTTCTTCTCCTTCTTTCATTTTCATCAGATCAAATTGACCTTTTAGACTCTCTTCTTTGGATCTCTTCACATTTTTGTCTTCTCCATGGATCTCCCATAGTTTCTTCCACATATCATATGCAGTAGGGCAGTCCTTGACTTCATCAAATTCAAAACAGCTGAGTGAAGAAGCTATATCAATCATCATGATATTATGATGCTTCATGTCCACAATCTGATCCATAGACATAGGTCTCGGTGGTTCCACATACTTTTATCTAGGAATTGCAAACTAGTATCCCCAATAGTAGATAGATGTATTCTCATCAACTCTTGCCATGCAGCAAAGTTATCTTTTTTCAGCTTGGGGATCTCCCTTTTGTAAGACATCTCTGATCTTTAGCTTAGGCCTTGAAACCTTCTCTGAAAACACCAAACAACTCTAATACCAATTTTTGGAAATGAGTTGAATAACCAAGAGGGGGATGAATCAGTTATCACAAAAACAAATCCTTTTCCCTTAGATGTCTTAAACAATATATCACTGTCACTCAGTCAATTAAGATATTCTGTTGTAATTCAGTCAACAAAGAAATCTTAAGATATTCAATGTAATTATCCTTTAGTGATTATGTGCAGAAACATAAAGCATGAAATAAATAACATGTACACAGATGAAACTAAGATTTAAGGTGGAAACCCAATATGGGAAAAACTACCAATCTAACTAGTTACTATTTTTCACTCTTCTGAAGTGAGCCATGTTAGGAGCTAACCCTGTTAAAGGTTACAAAATACATTGTTAGGTGTGACCCTATTAGAAGATTTAAAACACCCTCTAAGGAGTGGCCTTGTTAGAGGTCTTCAAACACTTCAATATATAAATGCTACCTTGTGAGAGGATTCACAAAAGACTGTTTTGAATAAGTAAAAGCAGGATTTGAAAGGTCCTGAAACCTTGTACATAGGATCACAAGATAGAAAAAGCTGATCAGTCAAGCATCAAAAAAATTAGACAAAAGAGAAGTAGGGGCCTATGGCCCTACAAAAAAAAAGATAGAAAAAGACAGCACCGAAGAAAAGACAGCCTAAAGACAAAAAGGGAACAAATAGGGAGCTAGCTAGTCTCCATCATAAGTTTCGCCTGCTCTGCCAGGAGCTCCATATTATCCACTGACAGCCTAAGATCATCACTGTCTTTCTTATTTATGCTTGATCATGTGTGGATACCAGTGCCCATCCCCTCTTTTGGGTCCTTTCTCTCCTCCCCTCTAATGGCTTCGGATCTCTCCATCAGGTTCCTGCATTGCTCAATAGACACCCTCAGAATGTTATAGCTCTACTCGCAAATTTTTTTAACCATCAGGTCAATTTTTTCCATTTTACCTTCCTATAAGGACAAGCACTCCTCTATCATGTTGACTTCACCCTCTTTTCTATTTATTTTATCCTCCATAGCCAACACCTTTGTACCCAATTCCCCAAAGGCTTCACCTTTTTTAATGGCTTCAGTCTAGTTCTTCAGATTGTTAGCCATGGAATCTTCCCCAAAGGTAGCTACTTTTATCATACCCACTATCTTAGCATGTTCATGGATCTCAGCCTTTATTTTCTTAATGTCCTAAGCAATAGTGACCATGAACTTCCTGAAAGAGAGGATACTTTCTTTCTAAGCCGCTTCAATATTGAAACTCTCCTTAGCATTCCCAGTGTTTTTAGAATTAGTCTTACCCTGATGACTTGCCTCTTTTTCCTCAACCTCTGTTTTAGTTTTTTCCTTTTCTTTCTTCATTTTCTCTTTATTATCCAAAATCTCATGACCTGGGGTCTCCTCGTCAGATGAAATGAGGATTCCCTTGTTCGTCTTGGATTTCTTGAAGGCAGAGATCTTCGGCCTGAAGTTAGATTTCCTTTTTCTCTGGCTATTGGGAGTATCTTCATCTTCTATTCTAAAACCCTCCAGATTAGGGTTCATATCCTCATTCTCTAGTTTGTTCTTGGAAATCTTTGAAGAACTACCCTTTAGATTTACAAAAGACTGTTAAGTCTACTCTGTTAAGAGATTTGAGATCACTGCTACAATTGTTAGAGAGTAATAATGAATTGACCTGTTTGTGTATGCAACTATCTTTGCTGATTCAGATCTATATTCTAGCTTCAAACTAGATCCTTACTGATCAAATATTCTTTTGCAGCTTGGTCTAGATATTCTATCCTTACTCAGAATCCCATCTAATTTTTCCTTCACTCTTCATATCATAAAATCCACACACTTTCTCACACATTCAATCCAAACTTGACCTTTCATATATATGTTAAGCCTTGTTAAGTCAGCTTGAATACCTTTCCAAATAAATAATAAAACTTAATTTTGTCAGCTGAAATTAACCAATTATACATAAAATGTAAACCTTTGTTAGTCAGTTGACACTAAATGCACAACTTGGTTAACACCAAACTTCCTGTGTCACCCGAGTGAACTCGGTTAATACAAAACTTATTCAATACCCGACTGAGCTCGGTCAACATTAAAAATCACTTGTTATATACTAGTTGTGCTCGATTTGGATGTAGACATTTGTGTAACATCACTAAATAAGTGTCTATACATGTGTAACATCAATGACAATACAAAATTGAATAATTGTCTTCAACAGTATGGACATCAGGCACATGAATGCAAGTCAAAGATTAGCAATACACCTAATTCACCTAGATTCCAAAGACATTGCTATAATTTTTAGAAATTTTTTCATCGAACCCAAGATTGCAGATTCAATGCAAAATCCAAATGGACATCCAGAAAACAAGGCAATACACTGAGGAAAGGCAACACATTAAATTAAGTTTATAATACAAGGCACAGTTGTCATTATTGTAATAAATATGGTCATGTTACAGAGAATTGTATAAGTACACTTTTTAGAGGTAAATCCAAGAGTTGGATGAATGGAAGTATGGTCTACTATAGTTATCACAAGATTGGTCATACCAAGAGATATTGCAAGACCAGAGCCCCGGCATCTATTTTTGAGAAGATAAGGAATCAGATGAATCTCACATGGAGAAAGAAAAAGTGAGCAGGAGTGGATCCAGTGAAGCTAAGATCACCCAATCCAATGGATCAGGTGATCACACTACTTCCAATTAAGCAAAAAGGTATGTAAGGAACTGATTTCTCAAAATTTCCTAACATAAGATGTATTAAAGTCCATATCTACATAAGTTAGGATGCATTAGGACAAATTTGAGACAAGAACCGACAAAAAGAACTATAAAGAATATTTGATGTCGACTATGAGTATCAGTATATGCTGAGCTGCCATACCGACTGAGTTGATATGTCGACCAAGCATCATTTGATTGAGTGTCAGTAGTGACTGAGTGGTGTGTGATAACCGAGCTATTTATTCAAGGACTGATGGTAGTTGTTATCCACCTACCATTGCATGAAGAATTTATTGAAGACCTAATATGACTGTTTGAGGGTATATAATTGATTTAGGCATTCATTCTTTATTCTACACAATGATTAGAGTTTTCAGAGTATTCTAAAGGTGATTCAAGAGAAATTTGAACAGAGTTTGAAGAAGATTCCACATGTGTATCATCAACAAGTATTGAGAAGGTTGAAGACCCCTTGTTGCCGAGTTACTTAGAGTCTACTTCATGAACCCTAACTTGTAGAATTGGAATCCACTTCATTTGTTGGTGTGAAAAGAGAAGAAAAGGAAATGATGAATGTTCAGTTGGTCAGGAACGATGCGTGTGCATCACCAATTTCCAAGTCACTCCTGAAACTGTGATGAAGGGAGATCTTACAAGAGCCCTGTCATCGATTCCAGCTAAGGTACTCATGATCTATGATTTGAGAGCATGTTATATGGGCAAAGTTGGAGAATTTGGAGACTTTGAATTAAGGGAAGCATATGATAAATTATGTTAAAATAGAGTTTTAAAGGCTGATCATCAGCATACTGTTGAGAAAGGGTTAGTTTGTACCCTAGACTTCCCATGCAACTTTAAGGTTGAATGGATCAGGATTGTGTTGAGAAGAACACATGACATGTGTCTATGGTTGGAAAATAGACTAGTAAAGATAACCAAATACATTGTTCATTGAGTTATTGGTTATCCCATTATGCAAGGGAAGTGTACAGTGCACATAAAAAGGAGGATATTGAAAAGTTTACTCTTTCCAAGTTGAACAATAAGGAATGACAATTTCTATGATCACTGATCAAGAAATTTATTTTGGAGTCAGAATCATTGCACATAAATTCTATCAATCTAGCAGATTGGACAATGTCCCATGTGTAGCAGTTGATCAGGCATGGAAAATAGTAAAGAATTATCATACTTATGATCATGCCGAGTTACAGATGACTCAACTTTCTGAGAACCTATCAGCAATAAGGAAGGAAAATAAATCTATGTGTAATTTTAGTTCCTTGCTTTTTTGTATATTATTTTATGTACAGAACACTTTTCCTATAATTGTAGATGTTGTATGGAGTCAAGACCAACCAATAACAGTTCCAATTACCAAGTCCATTCAATAGTTAGGAGAGAATTTTGGTACTATGATGGGTAATTATTTTTTAGAGTTCAAGAAAAAGATGAGACTAAGGAGCAGAATCCCGGTATCACTAGTGGAGAAACATTATAATGATGTTTTATTTTGTTAGGAATAATAGTCCACAAGACAACTGAGAGGGGGGGTGAATCAGTTGTAGTATAGATTATTAAATTTTAAACTTTATAAGCCAAATCTGCAAATGTAAATGATAACACAGTAAATGCCAACACCATAGCACAATGTTTTTTGTTGAGGAAACCATGTTAAAGGTAAAACCCCGGTGGGAATTAACACCCACAAATAATGTACTGAGAGTATAGTATTCCTATTAAAACATATTAGCCCTATTAGGAGCTTGTTACAATATTACAGTACACAGTCCCTATTAGGAGTCAAAGAAAATAGTAGGCTCACTGTCAAGGCACACTGTCCAAAGAAGGTTAAATCCACCCTCAAGGATTTACAATATGAATCAAGTGTATAAAGAAAATACAGAATCTGGTGAATTGTATGATAGCAACTGTCTTTGCTTGGCAGTTCCAATGAAATATAACAATCATCAACTCTTCTCTATATACAGCAGTCAAAAAGCTTCACAACTTCCACACATCTCTTTCCTCTTTTTCTCTTCCACATCTTTTCCACAAGAAAAGATCAATCATATATACCCTCTTACAATAATTCATTAGGTCGGCCAGTTAAGCTTTCCCAATACATAATTAACTAGGTCGGCCTAATAAGGCTTTCCATCATACAAATAATTATATAACCCCTTTCTAAGATAGACATGGTACCTATAACAAGTAAACATCAATTACAATCCATTACATATGCTTCCAAATCTGCAATCCATGCTCATAATTAATTTCACACGCAACATGTCTAAAGTTGGCTAGGAAATAGGCCTTCTCTAGAATACACGCCATAGTTGACGTCACAAGTATCCAAAAAAAAAATAGAACTCAACCCATTACTTTGACATATGTCAGTTTTCCACCAGTAAGCTTGCATCATTTGAAATATCTTCACCAGAAAGATATACCAGAAACACAGAGACCTGCTCTATCTAGAATCACAGTTACAGTCCAGAAACTAGTCTTCACCAAATCAACTGTAACATCCGCAATATGTAACATAAAGTCAAGCGACCTTAGGAATAAGGTCAACACACATCCTTCTACATAAATCCAACTTTGATCATTTTGAATCATCCATACACTCCTTCCAGTCAAGTAGCCAGTATGTCCTTTCCACAAAAATATATGTTGACTTCAGTGACAAAACATGAATATCAACAGCATGATCAGTGACCAAAACTGGTATCATCCAACAATCTCCCCCTTTGGAATTGATGAAAACATATGGGAAAATCCATATGCATCAACCCAAAATTACTCTCTCTCAATACAATCTTCTCAATATCCTCAACACAAATCTCCCCAAAATAGTAGGGATTTTCACATATATTCCTTCCCCCTTTGGCAGTAATGGAAAAGGGTGTCAAAAATCATCTATAGTCTTCTATAAGGTGTAGCTTTTTCAAATCTTCATGTCCAATCAGCTAGGTGCAAGATCTCCCAAATGTACTCCATATTTTTCTCTTGCGATCACTCCCCCTAAGGAGTAGATCCATACATCAAGTCCAGAGAATGATATAGCTCTGAGATCCACTAGACTGATGCATATCTGCATCAATTAATTACCATTGGGACGGGCCACCACCCCAATCATGCCTCTGAGATATTCAAAAGAATATTTTGGCAAAGTTTTGGTAAATATATATGCTATTTGTTCCTTTGTGTTAATGTACTCTAGTAAATATATATGCTATTTGTTCCTAGAAATGATACTTAATAGAAATATGCTTAGTTTTTGAATGCATTACAGTATTCTTTGACATGTTTACTGTGCTAGTGTTATCACAATGAATAACCACTGGCTCTTTGAAATTTATTATGATGTCTTCCAACATTTGTTTCATCCAAACAACTTGTGTGCAATTTATTGCAACAGCAACATACTCTGACTCAGCAGTAGATTGAGCAATATAGTTCTTCTTCTTGCTCAACCAAGAAACCAACCTTTTCCCAAGGAAAAATGCACCACCACTTGTACTCTTCCTTTCATCCACATTACCTGCCTAATCAACATCAGTAAAAGCTTGCAAAGTAAAATCATCATATTTTTCATACCATAATCCATATTCTACTATTCCTTTCAAATATCTGAAAATTCTTTTCATAGTAGAAAAGTGTGTCTCTTTAGGATATGCATGATATCTAGCCACAATTCCAATTGCATTGGTAATATTTGGTCTAGTGTGTGATAGATATTGTAGACCTCCAATCATTGATATGTACTTAGTCTAAACAATACTTTGAGTCTCATCACTATTAGTCAGTTTGTTTCCTATCACCATAGGTGTTCCAACAAGTTTACAATCTTCCATTCCAAACTTCTTCAACATTTCCATAAGATACTTGGTCTGAGATATAAAAATGCCATTCTTACTTTGATTAATTTGCAAATAAAGAAAGAATTTCATCTCACCAATCATTGACATTTCAAACTCATTCTCCATTTCTTTAGAAAACTTCTTACTCATTTTATCATTGCCTCCAAAAATGATACCATCAACAAAAACTTCTAAGATTAATATTTCATCTTCATCAGTTCTCAAATACAAATTATTTTCTGTATTAACTTTTCCAAAACTAAGACGAAGTAGATATTTGTCCATTCTTGCATACCATGCCCGTGGTGCTCATTTCAGTCCATACAGTGCCTTCTTCAAACTTCAAACCATGTTTTCATCATCTGCTAAAGGAAAACCATTAGGTTGCTCAATGTACACTTCTTCTTCTAGATCACCATTCAAGAATGTTGACTTCACATCCATCTGATAAACCTTAAAGTCTTTATGTGAAACATAAGCAAGGAATAGTCTCACAACTTCCAATCTAGTAACAAGAGCAAATATTTCTTCATAGTTTATACCTTCTTGTTGTGAGTATCCTTTACATACCAGTCTAGCCTTGTTTCTCACCACTATTCCTTCCTCATCCATCTTGTTTCTAAAAACCCATGTAGTACCAATCACATTTTTGTTCTTAGGTTTTGGAACCAATTCCCAAGTATTTTTTTTCTTTATCTATTCTAGTTCTTCTTCCATAGCTTTAGTCCAAGATCCATCTCTACATGCTTCATCAGTAGTCTTTGACTCAACTTGAGAAATCAAATAAATTTCATCTCTAGCTTTGGATCTAGTCATCATCCCTTTATTTGCATCACCAATAATTTGATCTTCAGGATGGTTCTTCTTGACATACCTTGGTGTTTTCAATATCTCAGTAGCTTCAGTATGTTCTTCTTCAATCTCATTCTCGATTATCAAAGGTCCTTCAAGTTCAGAAGCAACCTCTTTTGTTTTTGTAATCAGACCACAATCATATATCCTTTCCTAAATTTGAAACTTTTCATCTATCCTTACATTGGCGCTTTCAATTAATTTTCTCAATCTCAGATTGAAACATTTATAAGCTTTACTCTTAGTGGAATAACCAAGAAAGATTCCTTCATCACTTCTAGCATCAAACTTGCCTATCTCATCATCTCTTTTGATATAACATTTACTTCCAAATATTCTGAAATATTTCACAGTAGGTGTACGATCAAACCATAATTCATAAGGAGTTTTACTTGTACCTTCTTTGATCTAAATTTTGTTCAATGTGTACATAGCACTACCAACTTCTTCTCTCCAATTAACATGTGACACATTCCCTTCTAGCAATATAGTCCTTGCAACATCTAACATGGTTATGTTTCTTCACTCTGCTATCCCATTCTATTGTGGAGTTATAGGAGTTGAAGTCTGTCTGTGTATTCCATTTTCTTCACCGTATGTATTAAATAGCTCTGATGTAAAATCTCCTCCTCTGTCTGATCTCAAACACCTTATCTATAAACCAGATTCATTCTCAAATTTTTCTTTGAATAACTTGAACTTTTCAAATGCTTGAGATTTCTCTCTCAAATATGTAACCCACATCATTCTATAAAATTCATCAACAAAAAGTATAAAATACCTTTCACCATAGTATGATCTTGTTTGTGTAGGACCACACAGATCTGTATGTACCAGATCCAAGTTCCTTTTTGTTGAATAAGATTTTCTCTTGAAAGTTCTTCTAGTCTATTTCCCCATAAAACATTCTCTACACATAGTGTTAGATGGATTTACAATTCTAGGTAGATCTCTTACTTCTTTTTTCATACTTTCCTTCACAATGTTATCAAAGTTGAAATGACAAAAAATCTTGTGCCATAACCAACTTTCATCAACCTTCACAATAAACAAGAAGCTTCAGATGTGTTCAATTCAAATACATTACCTCTAGATTTAGTACCAGATGTGATCAGGTCTCCTATTTTACTCTCGATAGAACATTTCCCATTAATGAAGTTCAGTTGATAACCCATGTCCACTAGTTGTCCAACACTCAAAAAATTATGCTTAAGTCCATCAACAAGTAATACATTGTTAGTGTTAGTTTTTCCATCTAAAGAAATAGATCCAACTCCAAAAATAAGCTTAGGATTATTCTCACCAAAGGTAACAACAGCACCATCATGTCTTTTCAAACTCACAAACTTGTTTTTTTCTCCAGTCATATGATGTGAACAACCACTATCTACAACCCATTCATATTTATTTTCAACTTGGGATACTAAGGCTTTTTCTTCATGCATAGGTTCATCATCCTTAATTGAACTAAATTATGTTTCATCATAGTCATCATCCTCATCATCAGATATACCTTCACTAGCATAGTAACATTCCTTGTCCTTTGAGCTCTTAGACTTGAAAAACTTAGGTTTGTGCTTTGAAATTCTTGTAGGACATCTAGATGTAAAATGATGAATCTTGTTACATAAAAAACATTTCAAAGGTAATTTGCCCTCAAATTTACCCTTACCTCTCTTTTCTCTTCTAGCAATCAGTGCCACAACTTCATCTAGCTTCCTTTCTTCTTCCTGTATTTGTTCCCATTCATCAACATAGGCTCCAAGTTCTTCTCTTAAATCACTACTACTTGTGCTTGCATTTCTAGGTAAGATCCTTTTGTTTGTGTGCACGGTTTTCTTGAATGTTGACTCACCTTTAGGTAAAGTGTCTCCCAATTCTACAAACTCAAATGTAGTTAGATTTCCAATCAAAATCTCTCTAGTGAAGTTCGATGTCAAAGGTATGACCTCCTCTATGGCCTGAACTTTGGTTCTATATGCAGGTGTCAAAGACTTGAGTATCTTTGCAATCACTTCTTCCTCACTGTAAGTTCCTCTAGAGTTCTTAATGCCAGTAACTAATTTAGTAATTATCTATGCAGATGCCCTAATGTTCTCGTCTTCTCTCATCTTTAGTGACTCCATCTTTGATTTCCAGTTCTGTAACTTTTCTGGCTTTGTAAACTTGTCTCCAACATATAATGCTTCCAATCTTGTCCATATTTCATGTGCAGAGTCCAGGTCTTTTACTTCAATAAATTCTCCTTTTGATAATGCACTAATCAAAGATTCCCTTGCAACCATATTACATGAAAATAGCTTATTTTCATCTTCAATGGCTTTCTTTAACTCATCTTCAGTCGCTACCTTTTCTTTCTTCTTTGTTATCATCTAGTAATCAATTCCCAAACATAGCAAATGTGTTCTCATCTTGTTCTACTAACTGTCAAAGTTTTCAGGATCAAACTTTGGACTATCCTTCCTATAGTAAGTCATCTTCAGGATCACCTCAAGCTGTTAAACTTTCTCTCTGAGGACCAGTATCTCTGATACCAATTTTTAGGAATAACAGTCCACAAGACAACTGAGAGGGGGGGTGAATCAATTGTAGTATAGATTATTAAATTTTAAACTTTATAAACCAAATCTCGAAATGTAAATGATAACACAGTAAATGCCAACACCATAACACAATATTTATTATTCAGGAAACCCTATTAAAGGTAAAACCTTAGTGGGAATTAACACCCACAAATAATGTACTGAGAGTATAGTATCCCTATTAAAATATATTAGCCCTATTAGGAGCTTGTTACAATATTACAGTATACAGTCCCTGTTAGGAGACAGACCCTATTAGGAGTCAAATAAAATAGTAGGCTCACTACCAAGGCACACTTCCCAAAGAAGGTTAAAGCCACCCTCAAGGGTTTACAATCTCAATCAAGTGTGTAAAGAAAATACACAATCCAGTGAACTTTCTGATAGCAACTATCTTTGCTTGGTCAGTTCCAATGAAGTATAGCAATCATCAACTCTTCAATATATCCAGCAGTCAACAAGCTTCGTAGCTTCCACACATCTTTGTCCTATTTTCTCTGCCACATATTTTCCACAAGAAAATATCAATCATATATATCCTCTTACAATAATTCATTAGGTCGGCTAGTTAAGCTTTCCCAATATATAATTAACTAGGTCAGCCAATTAAGGCTTTCCATCATACAAATAATTATATAACCCCTTGCTAAGATACACATGGTACCTATAAAAAGTAAACATCAATTAAAATCCATTACATATGCTTCTAGATCTGCAATCCATGCTCATAATTAATTTCACATGCTACATGTCTGAAGTCGGCCAGGAAGTAAGTCTTCTCTAGAATACACGTCATAGCTGACGTCACCAATATCCAAACAACAATCAAACTCAACCCATTACTCCAACATATGTCAGTTCTCCACTAGTAATATTGCATCATCTAAAATATCTTCGCTAGTAAGATATACCAGAAATACAGAGACCTACTCTGTCCAGAATCACTGTTATAGTCCAGAAACTAGTCTTAACCAAATCAACTGTAACATCCACAATATGCAACATAAAGCCAAGCGACCTTAGGAATAAGGTCAACACATAGCCTTCTGCATAAATCCAACTTCAATCATTCTAAATCATTTGTACAATTTATGTACACTCCTTCCAGTCAAGTAGCCAGTTTGTCCTTTGCATAGAAATATATGTTGACATCAGTGACAAAACATGAATATCAACAGCATGATTAGTGACCAAAACTGATATCATCCAACAGCTTTCTAGTTGATACTGATAACACCTATGTGCAAGTTGTAGTACTGAGGGTAGCATGGCTAAGTATATTACCCTATGAAGTAAACATAGGTGAAACATCTACAGCTATCACAACTCTACTTGTAGAGGAAATTGATAGAAAGGCCAATAGATTTGGAAACTATGATGAAGCTAAATCAAAGATAACTTCAAATTTGAAGGCTGCAACAATGTAGAGGAAGAGAAAGAAAATTGTGAAGAATCTTGAGCAGATGCTATGAGAAGAAGAAGAAGATGCACCAGTACAGATCACAATAGGTCAAGGAGAGGACCAATCTAGTGATTCTGAGGAAAGTGATGATGATGTGGAACTGGACAAAAAGGGCAATAAAGTGATGGTGTCAAACTAGCCAAGAAGAGTTCATAGCAGAAATCTACTCCTCCTACCATATCTTGATCAAGAACCAGGACATCAATAGTTACTATATCTATCAAACCACCAAAGAAGAAGTTGGTAAAGGATGCTGAAGGGGTAAGCTCAAGAAAGAGAAAACAATTTAAAACTAAATCTAAGCTGAGTCACCCAAAAAGGAAGCTGAGAAGAAAATATTTTATGCATAAAGATGAAGAAGATGAAAAATTGAAAAAACTCAAGACATCAGCAAGTTCAAAGTTGCAACACATAAACAACCTTCTAATATTGATGAAATCTATCACAACATTCATAGTTCAGAAGGTTTGTTAGGTTTAAGTTTATTAAGTTTGATAAATTAAGCAAAATTGATAAGGCAAAAATAGAAGAAGCTATGATGGACATGTTAGTATCATATAAGATGAATCCTTTGGATATTGAGAGCCTATTCCCTGATGAACTAGCAAACAAAATTGATGAGAGATGGTAGCATGCCACTATGATAGAAAGGCAAATCAAAGATGGATAATTAGCTCAAATTATGCCTAAGTTAACAAAGAAGTATAAAGTAAAATTTATGGATCAATATAGGAATAGATTCATTCCTAAATTGAGAGCCTATTCCATACTAAAGAATGATGTAGAAGGTGTTTTGCAGTGAACCCAAAGGATATGGAAGATCATCTTTGGATTAATAGTTGACAAGAATAAAGATGAAGGCACATCTAGATAAGTTGAGCTTGACAACAAAGAAGACATTGATGAGACAGATAATACTGAGGATAAGACACATGATGATATTGAAGATGAAATGATTGACATTTCTAAGGATAAGATGAAGGAAGATGTTGAAGATGAGGAGAAAGATAAATTTGAGGAAGAACAAATTGAGGACTTAATAGTTGATGAGGCAACACAAGGTTTGAATGCTGAGGAACATGGTAATGAGGCACTCATAATTCCAGATTCACCTACCGAGGCCAAATTTGAGGACAATGCAAAGGGAGATAAAAGTAAAGAATAATCACTTGAAGAAGTCATAGAGGTGAACAAGACTCTTGAGACCAAGGAGAATCAAGAAACTAAGGAGGAAGAGGTCATTCAAGCACTCATAAAATTACCTAATGTTACTCCTCTGGTATTTACTGAAATTAAGAGTGTTGATACCTCTGTCGAGTAGATCCTTAATACTCAGAAGGAGATAGTATTAATCAGTGGTGATACTAGTATTTTGAAAGCTGAACACAAACCAAGTAGAAACTCACCAAAGCCAATGAAGAAGAAATCACATAAGAATAAGAAGCATAAGAGCTTTGAAGTTGCACTTGATGAATTTATAGTCATTCCAAAATGTGATACTGATAACTTATCTTATGAGAAGATGCTAATATTGCAAGACTAACTGAATAGGAAGAGGAAGAAAGAAGAATTGAATTGTGAACATCAACTAAAGCAACTACTGCATAAAATAAAAGAAATCTTTGTTGATGCATTTGAATTTCAAGACCTAAATGAGCAGGCACCTATCTTGGAACAACTTGTTCATATTTTTTAGAAGGTTAACACTGATGAAATAGATACAAATGAGAAACTCTTTCAATGATCTGAGAGAAAATTTGAGACCAAGGTACTTGAGAAAGTTGCAGCAAAGCTTATCGAGAAGCAGGTTTCACTTTCTAATCTGGTAAGCAACTTAGAAGAAGTGATCAAGAATGTTCTCTCTTTGTACTGTAAAGATAAAATAATAATAAGAGATGTATAAATAATATCCTATTTACATTTGAAAATTTGGGGGAAGGTAAGATTCTCCTCTTAGCCCCAAATTCACAAAGGAAAGATCCAAATTGATTAACCATAAGAAATTGGTTAATGCACAAATGAATCAATCGATTAGGAATAAGAAGAAAGAGGGAAAACCTTATATTCCAGTTTTTTTTTGGAGGGGGGTGTGTAATAGATCTAAAAATATTAAAACCTTAATTGAAATGAATTGAAGACAAGTACTAACCTCAAAGTATAGAAGATCTAGAAATTGTTGTTTTCTGGTGTCTGTACTGAGTTTCTGGAAATTCTACAGTCGAATCTGGAATGGAAAAATAGAGATGGAGAAAGCCCAAAAATATTTTTCTTCTCTGAGAAAGGTTGACCTTGACCCAAATAAAGGTCATCCTTGACCCCTTGATGCAAAAGCATCCTAGGATTCTTAGAAATCATGTGTCAAACAAAAATATTTGTTTACTTTGAAGATTAGTAGTTTGGCGGAGTCCTTAATTGAGTACTTAGGTTTCTTGTTTGCTCAGTGATCAGTGTTTACTGACAGGTTTTGGTATTGTTGTGATTCAGTTTTTACCGACAGATTTCAATATTATTGTGATTCAGTGTTTACTGACGGATTTTGGTATTGTTGTGATTCAGTGTTTACCGACAGATTTTGGTACTGCTGCAATTTTGTGTTTACCGATGGGTTTTCTGATGCTCCAGTATTCTTTAACGATGGTTGCTGATTTTTGGTGATCCTCTTTCTGAGTTGTTGATTTTTGGAATTGGATCTGGTGACCAACTTCTGCATTTAATTCTGATTGCATCATTAATGGTGGATCTCTCATTAGGGTTTGTGTGGACCTAAATCTTGGTCTGGGGTTTCTCCAATGAATGTTATTGGAGGCACACCTAGTTGGTTTCCTTTTGTATTTAAGTTGTATTTTGTTCATAGTTTAGGGAAGAGATTTTAGGGGGATCAGATTGGGAAGGCAGATCAGGTGTTGGATCTGAGAATCTAGATCATGAATGTATGTGTTTTAGAAGATATATATTAGATCTTAATTCTATCTTTGTAATTGGTCATAATCGAGAAGGCCTTACAACCTGGCATGTTGAATGTAATTGATATTTGAGATGATATATATGAGCTGAATGTTGATTATATTTTTGCGTATCTAGTTGTTTCCACTGTTATGGTTATTTTCTGCAAGTTTGGATAATCTTTCATTGGATCCTCCATCCTTGACTCCATCAAGTGGTATCAGAGTAGAATTACTGGAGATTTGTGTAGCAAATATGTCTCTGAAGAAAATCCACAAAATCACTAAGGAAGAACCTAAGGAGGAGTTCAATCTTGAAGATTTTTGAGCTTTGCAGAAGCAAGTGCAAGATCTGTGAGAGGAGTTATAGAAGAAGAATGTTTCTAGAGAAAACAAAAGTAATGGTGAGGAATCTGGTGAAGAAGATCATTTTGAAGAAGCTGAAGAAGATGTCAGAGATCCAAGAGAGGCTATGTTTCTGAGAGCTATATCTAAAATTGGGAAAAGACCTAAGATTGAAGTTTCTACATTTGCTGGAAGCCTTAGGATAGAAGATTTGATCGATTGGATTAATGAGATGGATGAATACTTTGAGTATGAAGAAGTGGAAGATCTTGATAGAGTTTAGTTTGAAAGACAAAAATGAAAGGTCATGCAAACATATGGTGGAGGGAAATTCAATTGGAAATAAATCAGAGAGGTAAAGATAAGATAGTCAGATGGAACATAATGGTTGAAAAGTTGAAGAAGTAATTCATTCCAGTGGATTATGAATTGGAAATGTTCAAGAAGATGCAAGGTTTGAGGTAGGAAAACAAATCAATGCAAGAGTATACTGAAGATTTTTATAGGATTCTGATTAGGACTGCACATTCAGAAGCTCACAAGGAGAAAGTTGCTAGGTATATCTATGGCTTGAGACCTAGTATTCAAGAAGAGTTACTTACTGGTCGGATGACAACCATAGGAGATGCTTATCAGATGGCAATTAAGATTGAGGAGAAGCTAAACAAGAAGTTTGAAGGTAGATAGAGTAACAGAAACTGAGGTGGTAAGGTTGATGACACAACTACTAAGATTAAGGTAGTGGAAAACCCTAAACAGACAGAGGTGGGATCTAGCAATAGTCAAACCACTAAGGATTACAATCATGGGTATGGAAGAAGAGGAAGAAGTGATTTCACTGGTACTTGTTTTCAATGTGGTGAGAAGGGACATAGGGCCTGGTCATGTCCTCAAAAGAAGTTCACCCTGATTACAAAGGAAAATTCAATGAACACTGCAGAAGAAGGTGAAGTTATGATCACTAGAAGACTAGCTGCATGTATTAATGAACCAGTGTAGAGAATAAATCTGTTTAGAACCATATGTAAGTGCAAGGATAAGGTATGGATTGTCATAATTGATGGTGGTAGTTCTGAGAACTTTATTTTAGAAGAGATGATTAGTAATTTAAATTTGGAAAGAAGAAAACATCCTAATCCCTATCAGATTAGCTGGATACAAGATGTGTCTAAGGTTAGGATTGAGGATAAATGCCTTGTTAATTTTAAGATTGGATCTTATTATGATGTGTTTCCTATGGATGCTTGTTACTTGTTGCTCAGTAGACCTTGGTAGTATGACAGACATGTTATGTTTGATGGTCATGAAAATACCTATGTGGTGAGGCAAGATAGATCCAAGCATAAGTTGTTACCTTTGTAGGAAGTGGGGACTAAGGGATGTGGAGTTATCAAATGTTGTCCAAATGTCAGTGACAAACATGAGGAGAAGAGAGTTGATGAACCTATTCCAAGGGATGAAGGGAAGGAGAAAGAGAATGAATTCTCTGAAGAGTTTACAAAAATTAAGAAATAGATGACATTTTTGGCTGGGATAGTGCAACAGATGTTGACACTAGTGACACAGAGAGATACAGATGATGATGAGTTGATTAGTCATCTAGATGAGAAGGTAATTCATCAAAACACTAATAGTATCAAAAGTGTCAAGGATGATTGAAGTCAACTGCTATTAGTTACAGGCAGAAGATATGAGAGAAGTTCAGGACTAATGAATTTTTTGAATGAGACAATGGACAAAGTTAAGATAGCATGGAGTCTGGGGAAAGAAGAGATGTGGGTTAAGAACAAGTCTGGGATACCTATTATGATTTCCTTAAGATGTTCATGACTCTTTGATGGGCACATCTTCTTTACCTGGGGTGTCTGATGTAGGAGAATCCTAGGACTCTTAGCAATCCTATGTCAAACAAAAATATATGTTTACTTTGAAGATTAGTAGTTTGGAGGAGTCCTTAATTGAGTACTCAGGTTTCATGTTTTCTCGGTGTTCAGTGTTTACCAACAGGTTTCAATATTGTTGTGATTCAGTGTTTACTGACAGATTTTGGTATTTTTGTGATTCAGTGTTTACCGACGGATTTTGGTATTGTTTTGATTCATTATTTACCAATATATTTTGGTACTACTGCAATTTTGTATTTACCAATGGGTTTTCTGATGCTCGGGTATGCTTTACTGATGGTTGCTGATTTTCAGTGATCCTCTTTCCGAGTCGTTGATTTTTGGAATTGGATCTAATGACTGACTTGTGCATTTAATTTTGATTGCGGCATTAATGGTGGATCTCTCATTAGGGTTTGTGTGGACCTAAATATGGGTCTGGGGTTTCTCCAATGATTTTTATTAGAGGCCAACCTAGTTGGTTGCCTTTTGTATTTAAGTTGTATTTTTTTCATAGTTTAGGGAAGAGATTTCAGGGGGATCAGATTGGGAAGGCAGATCAGGTGTTGGATCTAAGAATCTGGATCATGAATGTATGTGTTGCAGAATATTTGTATTAGATCTTAATTATATCTTTGTAATTGGCCATAACTGAGAAGGCCTTACATCCTAGCATGTTGAATGTAATTGATATTTGAGATGATATATATGAGATGAATGTTGATTTTATATATGTGTATCTAGTTGTTTTCATTGTTATGGTTATTTGCTACAAGTTTGGATAATCCTTTATTGGATCCTCCATCCTTGACTGCATTAGGTGGTATCAGAGCATAATTGTTGGAGATTTGTGGATAAAAGATGCCTCCAAAGAAAATCCATGAGATCATAGATGAAGAACCTAAGGAGGAGTTTAGTCTTGAAGATTTCTGAGCTTTGCAGAAGCAAATGCTAGATTTGCGAGAGGAGTTACAGAAGAAGAATGTGTCTAGAGAAAACAAAAGTAATGGTGAGGAGTCTGATGAAGAAGATGTTTTTGAAGAAGTTGAAGAAGATGTCAAAGATGTAGGTGAGGCTATATTTCTAAGAGCTATATCTAAAATTGGGAAAAGACCTAAGATTGAAGTTTCTACATTTGCTGGAAGCCTTAGGCCAGAAGACTTGATCAATTGGATTAATGAGATGGATGAATACTTTGATATGAAGAAGTGGAAGATCCTGATAGAGTTTGGCTTGCAAAGACAAACTAAAAGGTCATGCAAACATATGGTGGAGGGAAGTTCAATTTGAAATAAATCAGAGAGGTAAAGATAAGATAGTCAGATGGAAGAGAATGGTTGAAAAGTTGAAGAAGCAATTCATTCCAGTGGATTATGAATTGGAAATGTTCAAGAAGATGCAAGGTTTGAGGCAGGCAAACAAATCAGTGCAAGAGTATACTAAAGATTTTTATAGGATTCTGATTAGGACTGGACATTCAGAAGCTGACAAGGAGAAAGTTGCTAGGTATATCTATGGCTTGATACATAGTATTCAAGAAGATTTACTTACTGTTCAGATGATAACCATAAGAGATGCTTATCATATGGCATTAAAGATTGAGGAGAAGCTAAACAAGAAGTTTGAAGGTAGACAGAGTAACAAAAACTGAGGTGGTAAGGCTGATGATACAACTATTGAGAGTAAGGTAGTGGAAAACCCTAAACAAACAAAGGTGAGATCTAGTAGTAGTCAAACCACTAAGGATTACAATAATGGGTATGGAAGAAGAGGAAGAAGTGATTTTACTGGTACTTGTTTTCAATGTGGTGACAAGGGACATAGGGCTTGGTCATGTCCTCAAAAGAAGTTCACCCTGACTACCAAGGAAAATTCAGTGAACGCTGCAGAAGAAGGTGAAGTTCTGATCACTAGAAGACTAGTTGCATGTATTAATGAACCAGTGTAGAGAAGAAATCTATTTAGAACTAGATGTAAGTTAAAGGATAAGGTATGTAATGTCATAATTGATGGTGGTAGTTCTGAGAACTTTGTTTTAGAAGAGATGGTTAGTAAGTTAAATTTGGGAAGAAGAAAACATCCTAATCCCTATCAAATTAGTTGGATACAAGATGTGTTTGAGGTTAGGATTGAGGAGCAATGCCTTGTTAATTTTAAGATTGGATCTTATTATGATGAGATATTATGTGATGTGTTGCCTATTGATTCTTATCACCTATTTCTCGATAGACCTTGGTAGTATGACAGACATGTTATTTTTTATGGTCATGCAAATACCTATGTGGTGAGGCAAGGTGGATCCAAGCATAAGTTGTTACCTTAGCAGGAAGCAAGGACTAAGGGATGTGGATTTATCAGATGTTGTCCAAATGTCAGTGACAAACATGAGAAGAAGAGAGTTGTTAAACCTATTCCAAGGGATGAAGGGAAGGAGAAAGAGAATGACTTCTCTGAAAAGTTTGCAAAAATTAAGAAATAGGTGGCATTTTTGGCTGGGATAGTGCAGCAGATGTTGACACTAGTGACATAGAGAGATACAGATGATGATGAGTTGATCAGTTAGCCAGATGAGAAGGTAATTCATCAAAACACTAATAGTATCAAAAGTGTCGAGGATGATCGAAGTCAACTACTGTCAATTGCAGGCAGAAGATATGAGAGAAGTGCATGACTAATGAATTTGTCAAATGAGACAATGGACAAAGTTAAGATAGCATGGAGTGAGGGGAAACAAGAGATGTGGGTTAAGAACAAGTATGGGATACCTATTCTGATTCCCTTAAGATGTCCATGACTCTTTTATGGGAACATATTCTTTACCTAGGGTGTCTGATGCAAGAGCATCCTAGGACTCTTAGCAATCCTATGTCAAAAATATATATATATGTTTACTTTGAAGATTAGTAGTTTGGAGGAGTCCATAGTTGAGTACTTAGGTTTCCTATTTGCTCGATGATCAGTGTTTACCAATGGGTTTCGGTATTGTAGTGATTCAGTGTTTACCAACGGATTTTGGTATTGTTGTGATTCAGTATTTACCGACAGATTTTGGTTATTTTTTGATTCAGTGTTTACCAATAGATTTTGGTACTGCTACAATTTTGTGTTTACTGATAGGTTTTTTGATGCTCAGGTGTGTTTTACCGATGGTTGCTGATTTTCGGTGATCCTCTTTCTGAGTTATTGATTTTTGGAATTGGATCTAGTGGCTGACTTCTGCATTTAATTTTGATTATTAAATTAATGGTGGATCTCTCATTAGGTTTTGTGTGGACCTAAATCTAGGTCTGGGGTTTCTCCAATGATTGTTATTGGAGGTTGACCTAGTTGGTTGCCTTTTGTATTTAAGTTGTATTTAGTTCATAATTTAGGGCAGAGATTTAGGGGGGATCAGATTGGGAAGGTAGATCAAGTGTTGGATCTGAGAATATGGATCTTGAATGTATGTGTTGTAGAAGATCTATATTAGATCTTAATTCTACCTTTGTAATTGGCTGTAACTGGGAAGGTCTTACAGACTGGCATGTTGAATGTAATTGATATTTGAGATGATATATATGAGCATAATGTTGATTATATTTCTGTGTATCTGGTTGTTTTCATTGTTATGGTTATTTGTTGCAAGTTTAGATAATCCTTCATTGGATCCTCCATCCTTGACTACATCACCCCTTTATGTCAACCCTGACCTGTGCTACTCTGACGTAAAATTTGTTCACGGATCCCAAAGGTTTTCTAAAAAGGGTGTCCAAATTTGTCCTGTAATTCACTATTTTGTACCTGTACCTGCAATAAAAATGGTTTTGTTTGTTGGGGGAGGGGTTTGCCTTGGTCAAACCTTAGTTTTAGAATTAGCCTTTAAAATAGAACTAAAATTGTAGTAATAAACAAAGTAAATGGAACAATTCACCTTGCTTATGTTAAAACCCTTGTGGAGGATTCAAATCCTTGAATCCACAAGTATGGATGCTCCAAATGGATGTATAATGTAGAATGTAGAATGTAGAATGTAGGATTTCTCAAATCAATTGCCTTTAGATCTTCAACACCAATCTTGAATGGATCTTGGAATAGGAAGAAGCTTGAATGGATGTGGATGGAGAAATCTTCAACAAGAGGGCTCCATAGAGCTTGAATCCTTCAATGGATACTAATGGATCTCCTTGATGAATTGAATTATTGAATGCTTGAATGCTTGAAAGTATATGATCACTCCAATAGCTTAGGTGTAAGTGGTTGTTCATTTGTATTATTGAAAATGAGAGGAGAAGGCTTCCTTATATACAAGTCTAGGGCACAAACTTCTAGAGAGGCCAACATAGGAGAATAATTCCAATTAGGCTCATACTCCTAGAAGTGGACCTATATTAATTATATTTTAAGAGTTTCCACTTCAGAGCCTAAAAAAGCTGACCTAGAAGTGGGAAAATAAACGTTTGAGTGTCCCCCTCATTCGGCACACTTTCCAATGTAAAAAGGGGGACCTAGATCGCGGTCGAGGTTGACCCTAACCTAGGTCAGGGTCAAGGTTGGCCTTGACCTAGGTCAAGGTTGAGGTTGACCTTGACCCAGGGGGTTAGGACCCATGGAAAATATGCCAGGTGGGGAAAAGAGTACCTAAAGAGGCCCAATCAGGGTCCTAGATAGGCACAAAAGATGGAAAAGGGGCAGAAATTAGAGGAAAACATGATAATGGCCCAAAAAACCCCCCTTAGGAGGTCTAAACAGTCTTAAAATGGAATTTCTTCCATTTTAATATGATACATTAAGCCCCCACTTTAGTGGGAGTATGGAAATCAAACATACTCGCGGTAAAGTTAGAAGAAAGACTGCAGTGGATCACAATGAGGTAGAACAACACTTAGTCAAGGACATGAGCCCCTAGTCCAAGGATACTAACTCAACATACACCTACAAGGGCATGAAAACAAATACAAAGTTAAAATACACAAAAAAGAAGGGTTAGTACAAAAACAAACCCAAATCAACTAGCAAAGGAAACAATGTTAAGAAATGCTTCCTATACTAATATCATATTTGGAAAGCTATCATGAGAGCATACATGATTACATAAGAAAGACAAGAGAAAAACTATAAATAACATAGCTTCATGATCTAATCCTACTAGAATGAAAGAAAAAGAGAGAAAAGAGAGAGTGATTACCTCGCCCAGTAAGATGCCCACCTTACCGTGAATCACCAAGGAGGGAGAGCCCAACAGGTAGCCAAACCTGATAGTTCACCCATAAACTATGCTTTGTAGTTGTAATGTATCTTCTGACGGCTTTTGGAATACCCATAGATCCACATTCTTGCACACTATGGAATATAAAATGTGTGTCTCTTCAGGGTTTAGCAACTTATGTGTGTTACCTTCTGAGGATTTAGCATATTTGAAATTGAAAATGTGTGTCTTCTTCAAGATTTAGCAACTTATGTGCATTACCTTCTGAGGATTTAGCAAAAATAAAAATGTGTGTCTCTTCAATATTTAGCAACTTATGTGTGTTACCTTCTGAGGATTTAGCATGTTGTAAAATGTAAACTATAGTATAAGGAAGACCCTAGATATGCCCCCTCCTTATCATGGCTACCTAGTAGACAGGATAAGGAAGAGAAGGAGGATACCTACTTCACAAAGTAAGGAGATATCATGTTAGCAAAAATGTACACTATATTCTTAGTGAAGAGTATTGACCCTTACATCTAAGAGCATAGATAATCATGAAAAGGATATGTCACTTATGGGAAAAAGGATCCTCAAAGAGGAAGAGATATTATCAAAAAGACCCCCACCGTAGATGAGTGCTTTGGGTAAAATATCATCTTTCAAAGAAAAGCAAAGAGGGATCAAAGATTCAATCATCAAGACCCCTATGATCAAGAGGAAGAGGAATCTTGGAATGAAGGAAGAAAACTCTAATCCAAAGCAAGGGAAAGAGTTTATAAAGAACATAATTTGAAAAATAAAGAAGAGGTGATGACCTAGGAAAATAACCTCTCATATAAAAGGGTATCCATAGCCAAAACATAAGTCTTTATAAGGTAATAACGTTGCAGAATAAACAAATGCCACTAAGCTAAGGAAAGTAGATCCTTAGACAGAGAACAAAGAGATATCTTTGCAAAACAAATGTCTTAGAAAAGATATCATGAATACTAGAAGAGATCTATGGATGATTACGAGCAAAAGAACGATGTACCATATCATAATACAAAACCATAGGGATAAAATATAGAAAGAATAACCAATTAAGCTCAAAAAAAAATACATGCTAAGAGCATAATGCATCCTAGAAAAATGGAAGAAATGCCTCTTTCCCCCCAGTCAAGAGACAAGAGGGGGAAATATCTATATTATAAAAGAATGAGGGGTATTCCCTATATGGAAATTATGAAGAAATTATAATATCATGCGAGAGTGAGATATAATTCCTAAAGCTGCTCTTTCTCTAACATACATCTTGAAATGCACACAATCAGAAAGTAAATGTGTATTACTATAGTGAAAAGGATATTTGTACTTGGAGAGAGCATCTATAGGCATAGGTTTAAAGATTTTTGTCTTAGAATCCATTAAATGAACATACACCTTCCTAGCCACATCTTGAGGGGTATCAGGGTAACCTAAGGAAGGTGTTGGAAGAAGAACATGAAGAGGAGGACGATGATCAGAATCAACCACCTTAAATTGAGATAGAGGAAAGCCTAGATCATTCATATCTTGTTTAGGGGATAGATGAACTAGATATTTAATACCTTGTTCATTAACACCAAGCCCTAAACCCTTATAACCTTGTTTAGCCACCATATTGTTACATGTAGTGTACATATCTTGTAAAGCTTCTGCAGGAGGTGATTGTTCATGGTGATCATGAGAAAATGTTGTGTAAGGTGGAATGATAGGTTTAGAAGAAGTTTCTTTTCTCTTCCCTTTAATATCATCATGAATCAAATAAGAAGGGGAAGGTAAATAAAATAATTCTTGCACATCTGCATCATGAACCATAGTTTTAGCCCCATCATAAGTGTGGGAAGAACTAGGGATAAAAGATGGAGAAATAGGAGTGGAAATATTAGGATTTGGATTAGGAAGGATAGGATTAGGATTAGGAAGATTAGGAACTAGATTAGGAAGGATAGGATTAGGGTTAGGAAGATTAGGAAATGGGGTATCATCTACCAAATTCTTCACATAATCCAAAAGAGCAATAAGTACACCACACAAATTCTTAATGAAAGTTTTGAAAGTAGGAAGGTTAGTATTATTCAATATTATAATAGCATAAGAAAGTGAAACATGAAGAGTGAAAAACATAATGAAATGGATGATACTCTCATAAACATCATAAGTGCTATAAAGAGATGCTAAGAGAAGAATAATGAGGAAAATAACCACACACCAAAGCATCTTAAAGATCTTCATAGTGAATGAAATGCAAGAATTGTTTTTTGTATTTTTATGAGTATTTAGATTTTTTTGTATTTTAAAATGCAAGAGAATAAAAGAAAAATAATCTAATAAGTATGCAAAAGCTAGTCTTAAGAGGCAAAGTATCTAACACCAAAAAGAAAGAGTTGTCTATCGTGGGTTCACCAAAATGTAAGATATAAAAATATTTTTCTTCTTTGAGAAAGGTCAACCTTGACCCAAATAAAGGTTGACCTTGACCCCTTTATGTCGACCCTGACCTGCGCTTCTCTAACAGAAAATCTATTCATGAATCCTGAAAGTTTTCCGAAAAGGGTGTCAAAATTTGCCCTGTAATTCATTGTTTCATACCTGTACCTACAAGAAAAATGGTTTTGTTTTTTTGGGGAGGGGTTTGCCTTGGTCAAAACCTGGTTTTGGAATTAACCTTTAAAATAGAATTGAAATTTTTGTAATAAACAAAGTAAATGGAACAATTCACCTTGCTTATGTTGAAACCCTTGTGGAGGATTCGAATCCTTGAATCCACAAGTATGGATGCTCCAAATCGATGTAGAACATTGAATTTATAATGTAAGATGTCTCAAATCAATTTCTTTTAGATCTTCAACACCAATCTTGAATGGATCTTGGAGTAGGAAGAAGCTTGAATGGATGTGGATGGAGAAAACTTCAATAAGAGGGATCCATAGAGCTTAAATCCTTCAATGGCTACTAATGGATCTCCTTGATGAATTGAATGCTTGAATTATTGATTGCTTGAAAGTAGATGATTGCTCCAATATCTTATCTGTAATTTTTTGTTTGTTCGTGTTATTGAAAATGAGAGGAGAAGGCTTCCTTATATACAAGTCTAGGGCACAAAATTCTAGAGATGCCAACATAGGAGAATTAAATTCCAACTAGGCTCATACTCCTAGAAGTGGACCTATATTAAGTATTTTTTAAGGTTCACCACTTTGAAGCCCAAAATAGGCTACCTGGAAGCGAGAAAATAAAATTTTGAGTGTCCCCCCGCATCCGGCATACTTTCCGATGAAAAAAGGGGGACCTGGGTCAAAGTCAAGGTCGACCCTGACCTAGGTCAGGGTTGAGGTTGACCTTGACCTAGGTCAATTTTGAGGTTGACCTTGACCCAGGGGGTTAGGACCCCTAGAAAATATGCCAGGCGGGGAAAAGAGTTCCCAGAGAGGCACAATCAAGGTCCTAAACAGGCACAAAAGATGGAAAAGGGGCAGAAATTAGAGGACAACATGATAATGGCCCAAAACACCCCCTAAGGAGGGATAAATAGTCTTAACATGGAAGTGATTCCATTTTAAGATGATACATGTACAAACAACTCTGTGATACAAAATTATATACAAAGGAGAATCAATAGCTTATTCAAAAGCTACAAATAGATTTAAAGTCAACAAGATAGTCACTGGGTATGGATGCAAGTTCAAGCTCTTTTCATTTTAGAAGGTTGATACATACCCAAGGTAGACTAGCCGAGCTTATGGATAATGATGGAATAATAAGGGAAAAATTGATTTCAATTCAGCCAATGTTGATACTCATTTGGAGGTTATGCAGAAAGAGTTGAAAGCAGCAAAGGAACTAGTACAAAAAGATCCACCTATGAACATTGCAGAGAGTCTTATTGATCTAGCTACCAAGCTAGAAATCAAATTTCAAGTTTTGGAATCTATAAGGACAAGTTGGGATAACGCATTAGAAATTATATTACATATCCATAAAAAAATTTTGGATAAGTATGGTTTGACCCCAATGACCCCAACAGAGCAAAGTGACAAGTGTGACAAAAACAAGGGGGAAATGTCATAAGATTCAATAGGGGAAAATGTAAGTATGTATGTACATATGTTGTATAGATAGTGAAGTCTTTATGGAGAAAGACTGAGTCAGAATCCTAGGGGGAGTTCTGAGTTCTACGTTCTAAGCTCTTTTGAGTACTATATTTTTTTGTTGTAAAGGACTGAAGAGTCATGACAAAGTATTTTTTCCACTAATGAAAAAGGGGGAGATTGTTGATCTCCAAGTTTTGTTGTCTATTAGTGTCCCACACATAATCAAGGCAGGTTGGTCGGTCATCACTCCAACCGAGCCATCCCACTAAGGCTAAGACCGAGAAGTAGTTACTATTGAGCAAGTGAGAGGTCACTGAGTACTCAATGGATGCCAAGCATAATGATTTTTGAGTTTCATAGAAGAGTTAGTGTCGAGCGACAACATATAGTTATGTTGAGCGAGATAGTATTGACCGAGAACCATTGTTTGGTTATGCTGAGTAAAAAAAATTTTGTATATGTCTTTGAAATGGCACAAACACCAAGGTAAACCATTTTGACTGACTTCTATGGAGCATTGAATGATAATGCATAGAGATTTAATGCATTAATTATGGGTTATTTTTATGATCATGGATCTCTATGCAAGCCATGCAACCAATCAATATTATGGATTCCTAAGAGGCAAAAGATGATGGATCTAGATCGTTGATCTTGATCTGGATGATCTATATATGGCATGCTTCAAAACCTAATCTATGAGAGTGTCTGTATGTGTGTGTATGTGTGAGGTAGTATGTATGTTTGGATGCAGATGTGAAGAGAAGAGATCAGAAGTATATGCATTTTTTGCATATCTGAAGCATTGACCAGACATAGTGACCAAGTAGAGCAGTGAAGAGAAGAAGATAGATAAATCAAATTGAGAGATCATTTAAGAGTTGGAAAGAGGAGATCCGTTATCAACATTTGTAGTGTAGACTGAAGGATTAGGTACTGATACATTTTAACAAGTGAATCAGGGTTAATCTCTTAACAGAGTATTCCTAACAGGCCTTTATAAATCTCTTAACCGAGTGCTTACTTTGTTGTAAGTTTAAATCCTTTAACAAGGTAGATTATATAATTATGTTAGCTCCTAACAGGGCATACCCCTCATAGGGTAGATCATCAAAAGTGATCAAATTTTTTTAGCCCTAATAGGCACACTTTATTACTGTAGTAGTGAAGATTTGTGGGTGTCATCCCCACCCCATTTTTACCTTCAAGGGTTTCTAGGTTACCAAAATCTTTGTGTTATGTGTTCATAATTAGATGATAAATCTTTATAGCATTTCAGTTTATTTTTATGAATACATAGTTGAATCAGTTTGTTTAGAATTGGTAGAAGTTTTATAGATTTGATTCACCCCCCCCCCTCTCAATTACTGCTTTCCCATATTAGACTTCCAAAAAAACCACATTCATCAACTTTAAATCTTATGCATGCAATAAACAAAGTAACCAAACAATCATCCACACATGCAACAAAATAACACCCATATTTTATCATGGAAACCATGAATAAGGGTGAAAACCAAGGTGGGGATTAGCACCCACAAATATTTTCACTCTTCTAAAATATGCCATGTTAAAGGCATATCCTTGTTATGAGCTTACAATGATGCTTTGTTAGGAGAAGATCATGTTAGGAGTCACATGATTAAGGGATTTACCTCTGGACCTGTTAGGAGCTTTACCTTGTTAGGAGTAACCTTTTTAAAGGATTTAACACCTAGTTAAAGAGTCACCTAGTTAAAGGATTTACAAATCAAACTTTTAAAGTCTGCCTGGTTAAGGGATTTTCATGAAGAAACTTATATAAGGAATCAACAAGTACAATTATCTAGGTGTAACATGCCTCCTCTTCTATTTTAGATCCAATTAAGTATAATAATTTTTCTTCTTGCATACAATATTCTCTCTTCACTCAACCGCACCTTGGCATCCATGGTCGACATTTTCATAAAGCATCAATTTACATATAAATACATTACAAGTCCATTAGTAAATTTAACCACCTTCTAAAATATATTACAATCTTTCCTGATTAATCCTTAAACCCTAAAATGTATTTCCAATCTAGAACATTCAATTATAACTTTAGGTCGGCCTTCAAATCCATCGTGCATCAAATTAAATCAAGAATAGTCAAAACTTTTTGAATTTCTCAACAAACTTCCAAAACTTGATTAAATCTGATTACCTCAAGCAATGCAATAGAAATTAATCATTAAAATAATGTTATTCCATGTCACCTTGACACATTTATTATAGAAATATCCACTACAATTGATCGCATCACCACCGCACACTAATCTAACACCCACTGCTCAAACCAGTTCAAATAATTTAGCTATTAGACATAGAATGGTCTTTTATCAATTGAAATGATGCGTTTCGGTACTCTAATCCTTTTGAAATCATAGGATCAACAACATATATTAGACAAGATAAACATATCATGACCATAACACTTTAATTCATATCGATTTTATAGACCAATCAAATCATTCATTGCATGTCTATGTTTGTTCTTTTGTCTTCCCTATTGCTCTTCAATCAATCATAACTCTCTCCATGTTTGTTCTCAACATGTGTGATCATGAAAAATTCATCTAGAGACATCCCTGAGTATCCAAACACAATCACACACTCCAATTCCTACTGAAACATACAACTCGTCTGTACTCATACTTAGCAGGACATCAGCAACATTGTCAATAATTACAACACCAAGTGGACATCAATGACAATAAAATAACTAAAAAATCTCTGCATTAGTTATTCAATAAATCCCTACCTCTGGAATTGATGGAAACACCACAATGATCTGATAACAATTACTCTCCCTTAGCTGATGCACCAAACTTATTATGTTTATCTTCCTGGTCTTCTCCTTAAAATTCATCTTCTAATCTTCTTCCCAATACTTGCATCTAGTTCTTTTCTTTCTTCTTTTCTTTCTTCTGATCTTCTCCCCCTTTGAAAAAAATTCCAAAGGTTCCAAATAATTCACCTACTACTATAACATATTTCCTTTTCCTCTGACTTCTCCCCCTAAGGAGTAGTCATTTTTAACATCAACCCAATAGAGAAAGATATTCAATTAGTTCACTGGATTGATGCTTACAAAAACATTTGAATGTCTTTCACATAGGGGAATAACCCCTAACTTACCTCTCATATACTCAAAATTATATTTAGGTAGTGGCTTAATGAATATATCTGTTATCTTCTCCTTGGTTGGCACATATTCCAACTTGACTACCCTCTCTTTCACTTTCTCTCTTAAGAAATGATACTTGATTGCAATATGTTTAGTCTTAGAATGCATTACTAGATTATTTTAAATTTTTATTGCACTTGCATTATCACATTAAATAGTCATAGGTTCAGTTACCTTCTCTTTGATTCCTTCTAGGGTCTACTTCATCCATGCAATTTTTGTACAATTGATAATTTCTACTACATACTCAGCTTCTACAGTAGACTGGGAGATGCAATTTTGCTTCTTACTTGTCCAAGACACAAGTTTTCCTCCTAGGAAGCAATCTCCTCTACTTGTACTTTTTCTATCATCAATCTTTCCTGCCCAATCTGCATCAGTAAAAATACTCAAAGAGATATCACCTTTATAAGCATAGCAAAGACCATAGTCTTATGTTGCTTTCAAGTACCTAAATATTCTCTTCACTACTACAAGTGATATTCCTTAGGATTAGCTTGAAATATTGTCACTGCTCCAACTGCCAATGGAATGTCTAGTCTACTATGAACAACATAAGGAATCTTACCAATCATGGATTTGTATAGAGTTGTATCCACTGCACTTGACTCATCATCCTTAGATAGCTTGCATCTAGTCACCATGGAAGTTCCAACTAGCCTAGAATCTTCCATTCCAAAAGTCTTCAATACTTCCTTTATGTACTTAGACTGACTAATATAGATACATACCATCCTATAGTTATGAAATCTACAATCCAATAAAGAACTTAATTGTTGCTATCATTGACATCTCAAACTCTTTCTTCATCTCTTCTGCAAAATCCAAGCTCATCTCATCATTTCGTCCAAAAATTATGTCATCCACAAACACTTCAACTAACAATATCTTATCACCTTCAAATTTCAAGTACATATTACTCTTCACTTGTTCTTATGAAATTAATCTTAACAAGATAAGAGTGCAGCATTTCATACCATTCTCTATGTGCTTGTTTCAATCCATACAATGCCTTTTGTAACTTGCACACCATGTACTTATTCTTTGTCACTGCAAACCCATCTGGTTTCTCTATGTAAACTTCTTCTTCAAGAATCCCATTTAGAAAAGCATATTTAACATCTATTTGAAAAACCTTAAACTTCTTATAGCTGACATAAGAAAGTAAAATTCTTGCCCCCTTCAAGTCTTTCCACGGGATAAACTGTCTCTCCATAGTCCAATTCTTCTTTTTGTGCATATCCCCTACACATAAATCTTTCCTTATTCAGAACCACTTCTCCATCTTCATTCAATTTATTCCTAAAAACCCACTTTGTACCAATCACATTCTTGTTTTTTGGTCTAGGAATAAGTGCCCATGTGTGATTCTTCTCAATCTAATCAAACTCTTCTCCCATAGATTTTATCCAATCATCATTCTTCAAAGATTCCCTCACCTTTTTAGGCTCAAACTTTGAATTTAAACAAGTACTATCTCTTATTCATATTCTTGTCTGCACTCCAGCATCTTTATCACCAATGACCTGATCAATAGAATGATTCAATTTGACACACCTTGGAATAACAAGTTCAGGTCTAGGTGTTTTTTTCTTCTTGTCCCACCGGTTGTACCACTTCTTCCTCATTTTTCTATTCAAAAGTTTCTTGCACTTCAGGTTGCACACACACAATCTCCTGGACACTCTTTATTTCTTTCTTGTTGGATTCATCAAATATCTCTAGATATGCATTTACCTTCACATTTATACTTTCAACCATCTTGTTAGTCCTTTTATTGAACCACTTATAGGCCTTTCTTTTGGTAGAATATCACAAGAAAATACCTTCATCACTCTTAGGATCAAACTTTCCAATGAAATCATCTCTCTTGATATAGAATCTACTACCAAAAACTTTGAAATAATTAACACTAGGTGTATGACCATACCAAAATTGACAAGGTGAATTACTGGTTCCTTTCTTCACTTGTACCCGGTTCATTGTGTATATTTTATTCCTAATGACTTCTCTCCAATATGACTTAGGTACATCACCTTGTATCATTATTTTCCTAGAAGCATCAACTATAATTATGTTCCTTCTTTCTACAATTCCATTTTTGTAGGAGTCCTTCATGTTGAAATTTGTCTCTTAATTCTATTTTCTTCACAATACTCAATGAATTCCCATGAAGTGAAATCTCCTCCTCTATCTAATCTTAAACTCTTCAACCTCTTACATGTTTCACTCTCAACAAGTGACCTTAACACTTTGAACTTACATAAAGCGTCAAATTTATCCTTCAAAAATGTCACCCACGTCATTCTTAAATAGTCATCAAAAAATAACATGAAATAATTATCACCATGATATCTCATTGTCCTCATAGGACTGCAAAGATCAGTATGAACTAATCCAATATATTTTTATAAGAAAAAGACATACTACTTAAAGTAGAACAAGTCATCTTACCCAGCTAACATTCTTTGCACATAACACTGTCTAGTTTCAGAAGTTGTAGCAATCCCCTAATAGAATTTGACTTACTAACCTTGATCAAGCATTCAAAATTCACATGACAGAACCTTCTATGCCACAGCTAACTATCTTCAAACTTAGCAACCAAACACATATTAGTAGTAGTATTTAGATGGAATAGTTACCTTTAGTTTTTTTTTCAGTAGCAATCAGATCTCTTGAGCTTCCACATATCCTGCACATAGCTCCTTTGAACTCTAAATGATAACATTTGTAATTCAACTGACCAACACTCAACATGATATATGTAAGACCTTCAACCCAATATACATCATCAATATTTTGTTTACCATTTATAGAGATTGAACCTTTACCTCTTACCATGCAAGGTGTATTATTTCCAAACTTGACCACACCACCATCAAATTCATCTATCTTTATGAACTTACTTTTGTCACCAGTCATGTGATGTTATCACCCACTATCAATGACCCATACATTACCATGTTCAATGTGAGAGACCAATGCCTTCTCATCTTTAGAAGTTTTTTCTTTGATTGCAACAAACACTACTTATTCATCATTGTCATTAGATTTTTCATGAGTCACACCTTCATCTAATGCAACATAGCATTGTTTCTTTCCATTTCCCTTGCATATTTTAATCTTCTCTTTATGTTCACCATTATGACACTTGGAAACAAAAAAAAATTATATTGTTACATGGAGAGCATTTGAAAGGTACCTTTCCTTTATACTTACCAGTACCTCTAGGTAGTCTTTTTGCAAGTAATGCTTCAAGTTATTCTTGCTTCTTTTCTTCATCTAAGATAGATTCAAGTCCCCTAGAATAAATTTCATGACTTATCTATTTTCCCTTATTCTATAATTTTAATGACAAATAGGCCTTAAAAGATGCGTCAAATTTAGGCATATTGGTATCATAGTTACTTAATTCAAAAATAATGAGATTACCAATCTCATCCCATCAACAGAAACAATATCAAATGTTCTCCATTCTTGCATAGAATAAACTCTAATGGCATAATAAGGTAGCAAGGTTCTCAATATTTTACCTACCACAACACTTTCTTCAATGTTACCACCAAAAACTCAATGTTACCACGAGAAACTTTGATAGCACCAACTACTTGCTTTATCCTTTGACCATATTGAGAAATTTTCTCACCTTCCACCATTTTCATATCATCATATTTTCCCTTCAAGATGGATTCCATAGCTTTTTGCACATGATTGTCTCCACAACATATTAGCTTCAACTTTTCCCAAACATCAAAGGCAGTCTCAAGTCCATGAATGTCAACATACTGAATATCAGACAAAGTACTTACAATTTCTTCCAATGCTTGTATGATCTCCTATATTTTCTTGAATTGATCTACATCAAGAATGCCTATAGGAACTATATATCTTGTTTCCACATGATTCTATAACATTGGCCCCATGTCTTTCAGGTAAATCTTCATCATGTTGCTCCATATTGTGTAGTTATCTCTTGTGAACTTAGGACCTTTCTTCTTCATCATTAGATATTTTCCTCAAGTTATTAGGCTTTTACTACAAAGAGGACCTAGGCTCTGATACCAATTATTAATACTATTGTGTATATGAAAATCATACCTTCATGAAATTAGTATTGTTTCTATCAATTCAACTTCAAAATATGCAAAATAAAGCTAATTGAATCAAAAGGAACAATGAGCATATCATGGCTCTATATCTAGGAAAGAAAATAGTATGCTCTAAACCCAAGCATCCATTAATGATAGTCCTAGTAATGAGAATTGAAGCTATTTGATGTGATTTAACCCTATTTATCTCAAATTATCCTAAAATGCTTCAAGATTGATCACTATTTGCAACTTTGAATCAAATTGAATGCTATGAACTCCAAATCAAAATGCCTATAGTGATTATACTTTGCTCATGAATGTATTTTATATGTTTTGCACTCAAAATGGCCTATATTTAAAGGATTTCCAAAGGGTAGGGGGTAGAGTTTATTTAACCTTTCTTAGGGTTAGGTTGAGTTGATTGTCTCAAAGGTTAAGACAATTTAAATGATGGTTTCAAATAAGGGGACAAAATGAGTGGTCAAGATGCAACTCCAAGATGTGTGATGGAGAATCACTTTGGGCTTGATCCATGTGAGCTCAATCCTTAATTCGTATTGGTTGAAATTTATTTTCCCATGTGGTGGGTGAGGAATAAAAGTATTTAAATTAATTGATTTATTTAATTTTTTTAGCCACATGCACACTTGAATGGGTTGGAATTAATTTCATTTTAACTATGCAATTAATTGATTAATATTAATTACATAATTAATTGATTATTTTGATTTAATTAATCCAAAGGATTTGATTATTCAATTAATTCATGATTTTTCTTGATTTTCTCACTTTATTTTCTGTTTGATTTGCTTGACCAAATTTAGGTGTATACAACTATAAGGTCCAATATTAGTGAGAGGGGGTGAATAAGTGATCAATATTATCTAAAAAATTTCATAATTCATTGAACACCATAAACCACATTCATCAACTTTAAACCTTATGCATGCAATAAACAAAGTAACCAAAAAAAATCCACACATGCAACAAAATAACACTAGTATTTTATTTTGGAAACCCTGACTATGGGTGAAAACCATAGTGGGGATTAGCACCCACAAATATTTTCACTCTTATGAAATGCGACATGTTAAATGCCTAGCCCTATTGGGAGCTTACAATGATGCCCGAATAGGAGAAAATCCTATTAGGAGTCACCTGGTTAAGGGATTATCCTATAAACCTATTAGGAGCTTTACCTTGTTAGGATTAACCTTGTTAAGGGATTTAAACCCTTGTTAAAGAGTCACTTGGTTAAAGGATTTACAGATCAGACTTGTTAAAGTCCACCCGGTTAAGCAGATTTCTTGTAGAAACTATTAGGAATCAACAAGTACAATGATATGGGTGTAGAACTCCTCTTCTTGTTTATATCCAATTAAGCACAATACTTCTTCTTCTTGAAGATAATCTTCTCTCTTCACTCTACCACACCTTGGTATCCACGATCTACATTTGTATAAAGCATCAATTTACATATAAATACATTATAAGTCCATTAGGGCATTTAACCACCTTACAAAATGTATTATATTTTTTCCCAATCAATACTTAAACCATAAAACATATTACCAATCTAGAACATTCAATTACAACTTTAGGTCGGCCTTCAAATCCATCGCACATCGAATTAAATAAAGAAAAGTCAACCTTTTTGACTTTCTCAACAAACTTCCAAACCTTGATTAAATTTGATCACCTCGAGAAATGAAATAGAAATTAATCATTACAAATATGTTATTCCATGTAAACTTGACACCGAGATCATAAAAACATCCTCTACAACCGATCACATCACCACCACACACCAATCTAAAACCAACTGCTCAAACTGGTTCAAGCATTTAGCTATTAGACACATAATGACCTTATGTCAATTGAAATGATGCCTTTCGGTACTCCAATCCTTTTAGGATCATACAATCAACAATGTATCTTATTCAAGATGTAATACCCACCCTGTAGTTTGATTTTCAGTTTCAGTTGCCGAACTCTTTTAGGCTTTTCCAAGTGTGCGTGGTTATTTCAGTTGGTTTTGAGGATGTTCATGTATTACTTTTTATTATATTATTGATCCATTGGATAGTTGTGTTATATTATGTGTTACAGATGGATTTATGATTATTTGATGATGGTTATTTATATTTTATGATATCATTTCGATTATGGATTTACCGAAAATACTGACATTATATTATGTGCACATGGATCATCTGTATGTTTTACATTTCTGTTTGGTGTGTTTGATATGGTATGGGACAGAGTCATAGTTACTTGCTTCGGCGAGATCCACATGATAAAATGATCTCAACCATTGTTTATTATATTATATGTATGTATGTTCATCTTTGTGATTGCAGGATTGCAGGTACCAGGCAATCTCTTCCCTGAATTGGCAGGAGTAAGTGTGCCCTATCGCAATGTCTCAATGGTAAAAGAGGGGAAATAATATCCGGACCTAAATCCCAACCCTAAACCCTTATTTTGTCCTAGAAATGGACAAGAATCTGACTGACTATCCTATCTGAATCCGTCAAGGTGACATGGATTCATGAGCCTATTTGTGTGTGCTTGTTGTTTATGTTTCAGTTGTTTTTCTGTTTAGATGGTCTTCAGTTGGATTTATGATGCTTTTGGCTTGTGTGTTTAATGGTTAATTTATGGTAATTATTAATTTTAATAATTACCCCTTTGATAAGGTTAAAACATTAATATATTAAATATATATCTATTTAATAATTATATATTAATTAAATGTCTATATTTAATTAATTGATTTAATTATTAAGTCTTAATTTAAATAATTGAGATTTAGTAAATATTAAATCCAATAATCGTAATTAATTATCCAAATTGAATTATTAAATATTGCTTTAAGTTGCATGATTAATTTAATTTAATTAATTAAAATATTCTCATGTTTTTTATTTATGACTATTTTTTAGATTTTAAAGTTAAGTTGTGCATTGTTTTAAGTAAATTGAAATTAAAAGCTTTTCTTTTAATTTTTAATTAATAATTAATATTTCTAATTAGGGTTGCACTTTTGTAAACATAATTACCTGGTTTTCTATATATCTGAATTGAAAGCCATTTGGAGGCAAGTCCAATCAGGTGGAAGGAGATTTCATGAGGCTAAAGAATTTTTTGAAAGTTAAGAAGTATTTTGGATTCGTGTTTTGGCTTCGAGATTGTATCGAATCTTCTCATCATTTATTAAGGTAGGATTTTGAAAACTTGTTAATTCCAGTTGTCCAGATCATTTTCTTCTATGCATCTGGATTGCTAGGATCCTATGTTTCAAACTTCCTTGTATGATATTTGGTGTTTGATTTGTTTAAATTTGTGTAGTAGGTTATTGAATCATATCTGTGGTTTTTCCTTCTTGTATTTCTATCAGATTTATAATTTTTGGGCTTAAGGGTTTCATTGAATTATCTAGTTTATTAAATGGGCATTAGGGTTTTGTTTGAATGTTTTAGTTTTCAACATTACCATTAGGGTTTCAGATATGTGCTTGAGCATTAGGAATTTTATTAAATTTATTAGTTTTTGAAGAGAGAAGTATGCATGTTTTCTTAAGTTAGGGTTTTGGGTCTTGTAATGCAAAACTGTTATACATGTCTCATCTACTAGGATTGGAATCTTTCTACCTTCAAACCCAGATCTGCATGAAAACAATATAATAAGGGTTAATTTGCATGCTAGAAAGATAATTTAATATTATTATAAAGTACATGCTTCTATTACTAGATTCTTGGAAGAAGATAAAAATAAAATTAATGCATGTCTTATTCTTAAGAATAAATTTTAAAAAAATATAGATATATTTATATGCATGCCTTTAGATTTTAAATATAATTTATTTGCATGCTTTTCGTTTAAAAAAGAAAGAAAAAGATAAAAAAAAGCTATTGTTGAGGAGTTATTTGTCATATTCTTAATAAAGAAATTATTTATTAAAATAAAAAGATTTTTTAATTATTAAAATTTTTTTTAATATTAATTAAAGTGTTTTTTTAAAGTTATTTTTTTAAATTAAATTATTATTTTTTTATGAATTTTAATTATTATTTTTTAAATTAAAGTTTTATTTATTAAAGTAAGTTAGTTTTTTTAAGTAATTTACTTAATATTATTATTATTATGTTTTTTCCATAGTTTTTATAATGTGGTATTATTAGTTTATTAATACTTTTATTAATGGATATTAATATTAAAAGGTTAATATTAATGTTTATTTAATAGTGTTATTTTTAGTTTATTACATGTTGAATTATATTGAGATTTTTATTAATTTATTTAAATAGAATAATTTATACATACACTAGTTTTATAAATTAGACTATAAGAGATTTAGTTGAGTTTTCTTAGAGATTTAATTATAATTTTATTAGTAATTTAATTGGGTAAACCATTTTGTATAAAGTTTATTATAAATTGGTTTATTGCTATGTTTTGTTAAATTCTTTCGGAATTGAGTGTTATCATGCAATGATGTGTTTTCTAGATAACTATTAATTAGGTTGATTGTTTCTCACTTTGATGGAACTGTATGTTTTCAGGTATCTGTTGGGACTAGTTGACTTTAGGACTTGTTCACTAGAGGCTTTGGGGTTTATTTCATATTTCTATGGTGTCATGTGTGTTTTCAGTGTATGTTCTTATGATATTGTTCCTAGTCTCGATCATATCTATCTTGTTGAGTTCTTTTGCATGTTGTTTCATAGCTATATGAGAGCTAGTATGTTTATTGTGGTTATATGAGAACCAGTTTATTCCTGTATGCGCGGGAACCAAATTTGAGACATATTCTATCATTGAGATGTATATTTGATCTATGAGCCTAGGGTAGGTTAACTAGGTGTATAGGAGGGAAGTGGCTTACAATGGAGATCAAGGCCCGTAAGTGGCTTACCAATGCAACTCATTATAAGTAGCTTAATAAAGTGATAAATTAAAAAAATACTAAGTTAATTATTAGTAATACAATAGTGTGCCTCACCCATGCCTTGAGTGCTAGTACAGGCTAAGGATGAGAGTGGGAGATGATTCTTGTCCATCTAAGGGGCGTAAGGATCTAGCTTGTTTACATGAAAACACTTCCCTATATGCATCCTAGGTTTCCTACATGTGTCTGGTGCCTCTGGTATTGTGTAGATTCCTTATTGTGTTTTAGAGAGCTTCTAGGATCTTCCTAAGTGTACCTTAATGTTGTATTGTATATCTTTGTTTTTCTTCTTGTTGTATACCCATGTGTGTGGGACTGATGTTATCTCCTCAGCACGATGGGAGTGGACCTTTGGTTCCACGTGGTTGGGTGGTAGTGATTCATTTACCATTTGAGATCCGATGTTTGTGTCTAGGTGCTTGGATGATCCTTGTTGTTGTTTTATCTTCTTATTCTTTCAAAGACTTGATCATTGTATCACTTGTATTCATCTTATTTATCTTTGGAGGTTTTCATCTTATCATATCATTTTTTAATCTTGTATTAGTGTATCGGATGTGATACCTATTCTAGATATTGTATCACACTTGTATTAGAGTGATTACTACATACCCTGCGACATTTGCAGAGGATGGTAGTTATGATGTATATTATATTTCAGATTGTTATATTCTTGTATGTTATTTCTTTATATTTATTCTTCATAGATTATTTTTCTTAGTAATTCTACGTCAAGGAACCCTCAAGATTTTTAATCTATGTTGAGTTGCATTTATGAGTATGTCATGTGTTGCATTGTTTTTCTATCAAGTTGTTATCATTAATGTTTGTAAATATTTAGAAAAAATATCTTGTTAACTTAGTTGTATGTTTAGGTTAGTTCTCCTGGGTTCCCTGGCGGGGCATTACACAAGATAAAAATATGATGACCACAATACTTGAATTCATACCAATTTGATAGAAAAATTAAATCATTCACTATCTATCTTCGTCTGTTCTTTTATCTTCCCTATTTCTCTTCAATCAATCATAACTTGTTCCATGTTTGTTCTCATCATATGTGATCATATAGAATGAATCTAGACAAATCCCTAAGTCTCCAACCATGATCACACACTCCAATTCCTACTAAAACATATAATTCATTTATACTCATACTTAGCAGCACATCAGGAATACTGTCAACAATTACAACACCAAGTGGACATCAATGATAGCACAATAACTGAACAATCTCTGCATCATTTATGCCAATAACCATGTCCTCTAAAAATGTGTATATTAATTAGTCATTTTCTCCTGAGGATCACTCTTGATTGTAGTAAGATATTCCACTAAAGATAAGTGGTCACACTTGTCTTCAAAGAATATACTCAAGGGATCTCCCAGTTGATCCCATGTGGTAATTAATCCTACTAGAAGTGTTCTGAACCATTGCAAAGTTTAACCTTTAAGTGAAGTTCCAAGTATCCTAATGGATACATTTTTTTCAAATACATGATGAACATTGCAGAGAGAATCAATATCCCTGATGTGCTCAAAATTTGCACTCTAACTCTCCCTAGTAAAATTAGGAAGACTCTTCAAGGAGGCCAAGGGTATGTCATTACATTGGGAAAGATTAAGAGGATTTCCTTGGTCAAAATGTACAAATGAAAAATATCTTTCCACTTTACTTTATTGAACTGGTATAATAGGTACAATAGCAGGAATACATGTTGTTGGGATTGAAGAAATTGTTGAAATAGCTACTGCTAAAATTGAAACAATAGGTTTTTCAGGCTCAAATAACTTTGTTCTACAATTTGAAGATGTAAAATGTCTCATAATCTCCTTCTTAGATGGCCTTCCTCTCCTCCTTTTCTCTCTTCTAGGAGATGATGACTAAACTCAAATTTTATGAAGGAGTCCTTACTTCTGCTTTTCCTCATCTTCTGGGCAACGACGGCTTCAAATACACAAATAAATTTAAACTTCTTGTTTGAATCTTTCTCATAAAAACATAAGCAGCATCGGTCCCTAAAATCCATTTTTAACAGATTCGCAAGATATGCAAACCATAACCTCTCATAGGTAAAAAAATTATTTTTTATAATAAAGCTTCCAAAGCAAGGGGGATGACCTGTTACAAGAAAAATAGCATAAAGCTTGCAACCACTTACAACGCAACCAATCATAGCCCACCCTCAGCCAATGCCCTTTTTAATCATAAAAAAAAACTATCCCAGCCATTCCATTACACAAAAAAAGGAATTTAAAATCCCACCCTTAAAAGATAAAATAGTAGTTATCCGGTGGTAAACAAAAAGCATAAACCTATCATAAATTTTATAGAGACCCAGTATTGTTAGAATACTTCAGGTATAACTGAGAGGGGGGGGTGAATCAGTTATCAGCAACTTTATCTTTTTCTTATACTTATTAATCTAGATTGATACAAAGTAAATGCACATTCAGATAACACATTACACAACACATCAATTTGGTTATAGGGAAA
>MU227881.1:1552849-1564193 GCA_018584345.1 Thuja plicata | reverse complement strand
TATTAATCTAGATTGATACAAAGTAAATGCACATTCAGATAACACATTACACAACACATCAATTTGGTTATGGGGAAACCAAATGGTAAAAACCCCGGTGGGAATTAGTACCCACAAAGAACTATATAGTTTGTAGTAATCCCTGTTAAAAGATCATACAACCCTATTAGGAGTTGTTCATTCCAATGCAGTAGTATAGTGACCTGGTTAAGGGTCTAACCCTATTAGGAGGATTTTATAATAACCCTGTTAGGGGTGGTGGACTCATTGTCCGAGTGTTGAAGGCTACAACCTTCTGGTTATTTGATACACACTATATCAACAAGGTGAACTGTTGTTTGTGACACTGCTTGTCTGATCATTTCCTTTTGTGCATCGATGTTTTAACCTCTTTTAAAGCACTACAAAAATCTTATCTATATTCTAAAAGATTCAACTTCAATATCTATATTATCAACATATGATAAATATAGCTCTGCTGCTTTAACACTCTGCTCTGCTTTTCTTATCTCTGGCTTTTGCAACTCTTCTTATCACAAATGACCTTCTATAAGTATATGCTCCAAGTATGAGATCATGGGACCTATTAGAAAACTCTTCATAACATCCTTGTCGGCTCTACTAAGTGTGCAAGCATAATTACAACAGCGCAAGTATAAACTGAATAGACGTGTCACTTCACTAGGTTGGCTTCACCAATTTAATCATAACTTTGCAATCTTCTTGAAATACGTTTGGCGCCTTTAGATTAATATCAATAGCTCATAACTAATCATGAATGTACACACACATATCCTGAAGATAGGTGCAACTCAATAAACATGTTACATATGTCGGCCTTAAACTGTTATTCCTCCAGAACTGTAACCGTCAATAACATAATTACATATTGTTAGAAACAGTGAGAGGGGGGGTGAATCAGTGTTTATCTACTTATTATATTTCAGACAATTAAACATAAAACAAATATACATTCAATAATCTTAACACAAGAACACATAACACATGATTTGATTATGGAGAACCTTGATCAGAGAAAAACTCTGGTGGGGATTAGTACCCACAAAATATTGTACTAGGTATAATGAACATGTTAAAGTTCCTTTGCCCTATTAGAAGAAGTATTTACAAATTGAGTACAATGACCTAGTTAAGGGTCTGACCCTATTAAGAGTCTTTTACAATAACCCTGTTAGGGGTGGAGGACTCACTGTCCAATAAGATGAAGGCTACAACCCTCTGAATGTTGATATGCACTATATCAAAATGAACTGTTGTAGTGACACTGTTGTCTGATTAGTTCCGTGTATGTGTGGATGCTCTTACTTCTTCAAAGAGCTATATCATCTTTTGACTTCATTATACTATCCCTCTATAACTTCTTCTTACACCACAATCGACACTTGTAACATATCTTTACATTACATACTTATATCTTAAATCCAAATAGGCGCGACCCAAAACAAATAAATAGTCGGCCCTAAAACAAAAATATACAAAAATTCCAAACAAGTCAGCCTAAGCATGTTTACAATAACATTAATTACATTATTACAAACTTATAACTAAAGGCGCTTAGCCATTACATTATAAAATCATACACGTTGATCAAAACTGTAGTCGGCTTCCATGCTCTATTTCCTGGACTGTAGGTCTACTAATCTGTCTGTAAATTTTCCGTACTGATGTTCTATACTCTACACATTTGGATCTGGCATGTATATACACCATAGAGTATATATCTAAGCACGCATGTTTTGGTGTGATCTCTAACATGTGCATTGATGTGTTGATCTTTGTATCTCTTTGTCTGTCCTATTTTCTATACTTAGTCATTTTATCTTCTAATTTATCTTTGACAGAAACTTAGTATGACTTTGTTGCCATGATTGAAAAAAAAAAATTAGTAATGCTTCCTCAGGAAGTCAACTTTCCAACAATCTCCCCCTTTGTCATTTATGGCAACAAAGGAATGTGGCTAAGTTACTCAAAATGACTTCATACAAAAATGACTGTATATCATAACACTTAATGATATATACATATATACTTTTCCTTATATACACATTCTATAATACTCCCCCTTTGACATTAATGAAAAAGGTGTGCAAAAACTATAAGTCCTCAACATACTTACTCTATATAGAATTTTGGGTACACAACTTGAAGAGATTTAATCTCTTTCTGCCAAAAGACTTTCATTGCTTCAACAGTTTGAAGATGCGCGCATAGGGCATATGTCAACTTTTCCATTTTCATCAGATCTATGCAAGGACCTTGATCATATGTATGTATTTTTCTATAAATCTATTTGATGTTCTCATTGAGATCTGCTAGGGATGGCACAAGTGCATTCCTCAACTGAGTTTTCCTTACCCTTATCTTGCTGATTTCCAGTTTTGCCTTCTCAATTTTGTCTAACTGCCCTTGGTAGATATTGTTGCATATGCTCATATCTTGCATGGAATTTTCAACTAATTTTCTTATGTTGTCCACCATTTCTTCTACTTCTATTATCTTTCTAGTGTGCTCAGAGGTGAGCTTCACTCTATCCATATAGTTTGCTATGATTTTCTTTCCTTTCTCTGCCAATTCCTTCAATATGGCCTACCCAATATTTAAGGAGTTTAGATCTAAGGTAAAGTTCTTTACCAAGTCATTTAATCTCCCCTTCTTGTATTAATCTTCTACAATTTTAGTAGCAGAATCTACTAAGCTAGTGAAGTGTGACTTGAAGTTTGATAAGATGTTGTCTACATCTTCAACTGATTGTACTTTGGCAATTTTCTTATCAGTAGGAACTAGTTCATTCAGAATGTTTATTGATTCAACAAAGCGAGGGTTCCTTATCACCTATTTCTCTTTTTCCTTTTTCATGGCAAGGACGCTGATATTTATAAGGTCTTCTTCTCCCCGTGCATCTAAACTTGCTGAGTCAGGAGTTACCCTTGAAAACAATGATGTAGATGGTTGAGTGGATGTTGAGAAAATAGTGTTCTAACTTGTGTCAACACATTCACTTTTGACATGAATCTCCTTTACTGGTGTCTCATTACCTTGAGTATCTTTCTCCTTATCCAAGTTTATTGGATCAATGGAAGGAACTTCATTCTATTGTAGAGATGTGTCATATGTGTTAATTGCTTCATCAACCTTATTCATATCATTATTAGAAGTTGTCATAGATATCTTGACATTGTCAACTATTATAGTATCTTTTGTATCTTTAGCTGTCTCAGAAGTTATTATCACTATGGGCGCTGAATCCTGTGGACCTATCATAGGTGCAATCTAAATTTCTAGAGTTGTAACCTATTTGGGAGGATTTGGGGTAACTTTTACTATAGGCACCGTTGGTGGATACATATGTCTATCCATAAAGACTTGTGCAAATGCCTTTTCAGTCTCCTTACCAATTTGTTCATACTCCTTGTTCATAATTTGTAGAGTTCTTGTCTTACTATGGAGATGAGGCTTTACTAGATCTAACAGAATAGCCTTCTCATCATGTGAACAAATAGGAAGAAGAGTATCCAAGGTTTCTTCTCTAATCTTCATGTCCTCTTCAATAGCATTTCTTTTCATGATTTCCAGTATGTTCCATAACTGATCTGGTATTACTGTTTTGAGTTCAAGAATAGACTTCTTAAACTTGATCATATGAGATATGATCATAGAGTGTATCTCAATCTTATCCATCTCTTGATACATGTCATAAACTTTTGATAATGTATCCAGTCTTCCTTCATTTATAATCCTATTCTTTAAGATATTTAGACTGGGTCTAAATCCTACCTCAGGTGGAGCTTGAACATTCTTAGCTTTGCTCTGAGTAGCTCTTGAGGATGGATGATTTGTAAATGCTTCCTTCCTTCCTCTTGGTTTCTTTCTAGGTACAGAAGGTGGAGAAGTTTCTAGATCAATGGTTGTGGTAGGCGCAGTGGTACTCTCCTCATTTTTCTTTTGCTTCTTCTAAGTTTCAACAGTTTTCTCAATTTTAACTTGTGCAATTTTGGCTTCTTTTGCCTTATCCAAATCTTCTTGTGTCACTCCATTCTTTCTCAAAATGTTGGATGTCATTCTGGATGCTTTCTTCTTGTTAACAGCAAGTTGTAGTTCAATATCCACTTCGTTGGTCTTTTCTCTGTAGGTGCCCCATCTAGGTTCGTTAGGGTCTTTAGGTGCTGACAATAAGACCTGTGCATATCCTTCTAACACATGGTCTTCAACCTCATACCCTAGTGGATGAATCCACTTAGTTCTAGGCTCAACAGCCTCCATGGATGTGCAATCTGTCTCTACCATAAAGCATATTGTATCCCTATATTTTTCAACTATCTTCTCAGATAGTCTGAACCTGCTCTGCATTTTGACCCTGAATATCTTTATTTCCATATCCATTTTACCTCTTGCACTGCTTTCTACTGTGGCTTTAAGAGATATCTGAGTCATTGTAGGTTTGCTTTTGTCTAGATAAAGTTCTGCAACCTTTCCAACTATATGGTGATATAAATAGATGATCAGAGATCCAAACCTAAATGTTTTTCTTATGTCATGCTTGATGATTATGATATTGTCAACCAATTGACCGTGCAAGATCTCACATAGGTTGTATTGGGTGTTGTCCTTCACTATTCTGATAGCTACAAGAACTATTGAAGTAGAGACACTATTCAAACTGCTTGCATGGTGAAACTTGTATCCAAGTATCATAGTCATGAGTTTAATGTCATCTTCCTTGATAGGGTCAATTGTCATTCTGCACCTATCACTCCTAGACAAAAAAACTTTCTCAATTTATTTCTTGACATCCTTGCTAGTGGGAAGCATAGGTCCAGTCATTGGAAGTTTGGTTAACTGATGGATTAGTTCAGTAGTGATTCAAACTAGGACATCTCCAATCCATAAAAGATCATCATGAATTCTGCTTAACAGAATTTTTACCCATTCTGTTTCTTCAAACTCATGCGCATTTGAATACTCGACAATAGGGTTATCTTGTAGGTGCATGAACTCATCTTTGAATGTGAAGTCTTTATTTAGCATTGATGCCATGTGAGAAGCTATATTATCATCTCCTAATGATTCCTTTTTATAGTAAATGTACGTGCGGATATCTTCCACGTGAACAACGCCAAGCGGGGTTTTGGAGAAAGCCCCTTCCACATCATCTAGTATGGATTTAAATGGATGCTTCTTAAATATGAACCTCTTCCTCTCTGCTACATCAAACACAACTGGGGTCACCATACTTAATTGTTTGTTTGCTTATGTAGGGTTTCCATGAAATTTTGAAATGGTGTGACGGCTAGGGCTCTGCTTCAAACTGATTATCTATTCGTACCAACTGCCAAAGTATTTATGCCTTCACGCTTTGATGTCTTAGTGCTCTAATGTTCTTCACTTTTTGTGCTCTCAAATGTAATTGTGAAAATGATCGACTACAAACTTCTTTTTATACGATCTGCCACATTTAATTCTTACAACCATGCATAGAGATTTTCAAACTTTGATCCCAATGTATTTTAGATAATGCGTGAATGCACATAGCTATAATCTGATCTTTTAACCATGAATCCAAAGGTGCATACTCTGATGTGAGTACACCAACCGCGTAGGGGTTCTAAGCTAGAATAGCTCCCCCTAAGACCAAGAAGGTCTATTCAGGCAGAAGTAGAGGGTGCATCCACTGAGGATGCATCAACTACTTTGTCAACATTTTTTTCCTTCTTAACTTCAACCCATATTTTTCTTGAATCTTCATTTGCTTTGATAAAATTGACTTCTCCTTTCTCTTCAAATAGAGACTTTTTGGGATCCTCTTGTTTCTAAGTTTTGGATCTGCAAAACCTTGTGATATGTCCAGCATTTCCCCATGTGTGAAAAATGATAGGAGATCTGATGTTCTTGCTCATCATGATGCATTGCTTTGCTGTGTGTCCATTGTAGTTGCATATCTGACATGTAATGTTTTGTGAATTTCTTGAGAGTTGATTTCTTTGATTGTTTTGATTCATACTTCTATGATTCTGTTGATGTTGATTCTTATGACTTGTTGTGCAATGTATAGCCCTGTGACCAAACTTGTTACAGGAGTAACAATAACCTTGAAAAGGTCTTACCTCTTTGCAATCTCTTGCCAAATGCCCATGTTTATTGCATGCATAATAAGTTCTGTTAACTTGCTTGGTTTCTCTTCTAGGTGGTTCAGATATAACCTCTGTAGTATCTTCAACTTTCTTAGCTTTTGAAGATGCTTCAAGTGTTTTTTATTTCTCTTGTGATGATTTGATTTCATCTTGTGTTGTATTGAATCCAAGACCAGAAGTGTTCCCCTTTTTTCTTTGCGCAATGAGCTGGGATTGAATCAAATCAGAACTTGTGTGAAGTTTATCAATCTTATCCTTTGCTTCTGTTAATTCAGATTCCAACTTCTTCTTTATGTTTTCCAATTCCAAGACTTTCATGTTTGCCTACAGAAGTTCATCTTCCAATTGATTGCTTTCTTTGATCTTGTCTTCAATAGTGTTCTGGCTATTTGTAAGTTGTTCCTCCAGATCTTCAAGTTTATCCTTTAGAGATTTGTTCTCTTCATTAAGCTTTTTGACAATTTTTTCCTAGATCACTTGTAGAACAATCTTTCAGATATTTTCTTAGCCTTTTAATAAGTATTTGAGAGCCATCATTTTTCAATCTCAGTTCTTCATTTTCCTTCTCAGATCTGTCAAGATCTTCAAGAGTTGTTTCAAGATTCTTTTTCAAATGTTTTTCTTTAGCTGAGTCCATGATCTCCTCAAGTGGTTAAACTTTCTTTCAGAGGACTAGAGCTCTGATACCAATTGTTAGAAACACTGAGAGGGGGGGTGAATCAGTGTTTATCTACTTATTATATTTCAGTCAATTAAACATAAAACAAATATGCATTCAAGAATCTTAACACAAGAACACATAACACATGATTTGATTATGGAGAACCTTGATTAGAGGAAAAATCTAGTGGGGATTAGTACCCACAAAATATTGTACTAGGTATAATGAACCTGTTAAAGTTCCTTTGCCCTGTTAGAAGCAGTCTTTACAAATTGAGTACAATGACCTGGTTAAGGGTCTAACACTGTTAAGAGTCTTTTAAAATAACCCTGTTAGGGGTGGAGGAATCACTATCCAAGGACTCACTGTCTAATAAGATGAAGGCTACAACCCTCTGAATGTTGATATGCACTATATCAAAATGAACTGTTGTAGTGACACTGTTGTCTGATCAGTTTCATGTATGCGTGGATGCTCTTACTTCTTCAAAGAGTTATATCATCTTCTGACTTCATTATACTATCCCTCTGTAACTTCTTCTTACACCATAATCGACACTTGTAACATATCTTTACATTACATACTTATATCTTTAAATCCGAACAGGGGCGACCCAAAACAAATAACTAGTCGACCCTAAAACAAAAATATACAATGCTTCCAAACAAGTCAGCCTAAGCATGTTTACAATAAAATTAATTACATTATTACAAACTTATAACTAAAGGCACTTAGCCATTACATTATAAAATCATACACGCTGATCAAAACTGTAGTCTGCTTCCATTCTTTGTTTCCTGGATTATAGGTCTACTAATCTATCTGTAACTTTTCCATATTGATGTTCTATACTCTGCGCGTTTGGATCTGGCATGTATATACACCATAGAGTATATATCTAAGCATGCATGTTCTGGTGTGATGTCTAACATGTGCGCTGATGTGCTGATCTTTGTATCTCTCTCTCTATCCTATTTTCTATACTTAGTCATTTTATCTTCTAAGTTATCTTTGATAGAAAATTAGTATGACTTTGTTGCCATGATTGACAACACAAAATAAGTCTTGCTTCCTCAGGAAGTCAACTTGCCAACACATATCTTTACTAAAACATCATATCTAGGTTTGCGTGTATGAACATATCATAGTAAACATGTCAACAACATGTATCTATCCACGCAAGTCTTCATGTCATCATATGGATAATTACATACAGAAGTGTTGCTGTGTATTATATGTTGTCATCAATGACAAACATACAATCAATCAACTGTTCAGAATCAAATCTCCAACAAGTATTACCAAGAGACTCTAAGTAAACCAGCTAGTAACAAAAGTAGCAAAATAACCATCACAACAACATAAAGTTTTAACCAGCGAAGAGAAGTTTTTTAAAACCATTAACAAGAAACAAAATAAAATCATTTGGGGTTATTTCCCCCTAAGCTTATTAGCAACTTAAACCATTCCTCCGCTAGGAACTGAAATAACTTTTGTCATCCTTGACCACCTCTGAGTCCTTCTAGTTCACCTATTTCAGAAAATGCATATTCATGGTCGTCGAGTGCGTGAATTTCACAGCTGTAAAGAGGTGGAAAGGGGTAAAGAGATTGTTTATTAATTGTTGCTTGATTTAATTAAAGTGTGTTGAATTCCTTAACCCTAATTTACACTTAATTGAATTTGATTGATTGTATATTGCAATTATGATTACAGAGAATATAAGATGTTCCTTTTCTATCCTCAAATGTACAAATGGAAGATCCAAGTTGATCAACCCAAAGGAAGGGCTAATTCACAAATGAATCAACTATTTGGAAAGGAGAATAACAAGAAGGAGATCTTAAATTATGTTAATTGATTAAATGAATATGTTTAATTGCAGTAATTGAAAGGGATAGCAAGAAGAACCAACCTTACAAAATTGCAGATAAAAGAATGTTGTTTTTTGAGGTTTGTAGACTATTTCTGGAAAATCTGACTGATGATCCTGAATTAGAATGCAAAGACGAACAAAACCCAGAAATATTTTTACGTTCTAATTCCATCTTATGAAAAATGTTGACCTTGACCCACAAATTTCAACCCTGACCCAATAATGTCGACCCTAACCTGCATAGGTCTGACAGAGAATCTGTTTGCGCTGTCTAAAAGAAAGCCGAAAAGGGTATCTAGATCTGTGTCCAAATCTGCAGTCCTAAACCTGTATCTACAAGAAAGAAGAGTTTTGTTTGTTGTGGGGAAGGGGTTTGCCTTGTTCAAACCCCAGTTTTGGAATTAACCTCAAATATATATAATTGAAATTGAAAAAATAGACAAAGTAAATGCATAAATTCACCTTGCTTGTAAAAGTCCTTGTGGCAGATTCGAATCCGTGAATCCACAAGTATGCTTCAAAATGTGGAATATAGAAAGGTAGGATGTCTTCAATCTCTTTCTTGTAGATCTCCAACACCAAGTCTTGAATGGGTTCTTGAATTTCAAATAGGCTTGGAAGAAGACGGATGGAGAGATCACCAAAAGGGCACTATGTAGCTTGAATCCTTCAATGGCCTCCAATGGATCTCTTTCATGAAAATGGATGCTTGAGTGGATGAATGCTTGCTTGAAATATTGCTCCTTAGCTTGCTTGAACTTCACTTGATAATGCTCATCAATTTCACAAGGATGCTTAGGCTTCAATAGAGGACTTAGTTCGCTTGATGATGGTTATCGTTAGAGAAAATGAGAGGAGAAGGCTCCCTTTTATATGAAACTAGGGCACAATCTTCTAAGGAGGCCGACATAGGATAATTAAATTTCCATTAAAACCTTTACCCCTAGGAGAGGACCTATATTCAATATAATTTAGGAATCAACTCTTCGGAACCCGAAACAGCTGACCCAGAAGCGGGAAAACACTTTTGCAAAGACCGACATCCAGAAACTGCAAGCCCCCAGGATCTGAACCCTGGGTCAAGGTCGAGGTGGACCTTGACCTAGATCAGGGTTGAGGTTGACCTTGACCTAGGTTAGGGTCGAGGTCTACCTTAACCTAGGTCATGGTTGAGGTCAACATAGACCTAAAAGGTTGACCCTGACCTTGAAGCCCAGAATCACCAGTTTGCAGTCTAGAATGCAGAAATCAGGCTTAAAAAGGAGTGGAAAGAAGGATAGAACAGGGGGGAAGCCGTGTCAAGATCAGGAACCCATTCTAGGTTCTTTTCATGACCCCAAACCACTTACTCGGAAGGCTAAACAAGTCTTCAATGGAAGTGCTTCCATTTTTTGACTATACATTTAGCCCCCACTTTAGCAAGAGTATGAGCTCAACACAAACTCTTGGTAAAGGAGAACATATAGAAAAGAAAATATTATTGGAACCAAAAGGGTTAAAGAAACCCTCAATCCCCCAAGGGACTTAAGTCTTTATCAACCCTGAGATCGCAATAAGAGATACATCACTTAGTTAAGGAGAGAGAGAGAAAGGGTGTGATTATCTTGCCCAATGAGAACTTATGTCTCATTGTGAACCACACAAAAGCGTAACTGGAAAGATGGAGTTGAACTACCTAGTGAATGTGGCTACTCACTAATCAACCCATTAGGGAGATCCATTCTTAAAGGGATCAAAACATTATAAATTGAAAACTAGCGGGATCAAGATATCCGTGTAAATTCAAACTGGAGGGATCAAGAGATCCTAAAAAAGTAAAAATGACCATGCTTTAAGGATTAGTTTCTTTTAATCCATAAAGGGAAAAGTTTTAAATCTTGAAAACTATTTTGAATGTGTGTGTGTGTGTGTGTAAAAAGTGAGTAGAGTGTATTCCCCAACGTTAAAGTCATTGCTAACACTTTAACAGGAGCAATGGTTTTAACGGAAACATCAACAACTCTACGGATTATGTTTCCACTGCGAGATGCCCCCAAAGGAAGACAAATCAAAGGAAATAAAACATAAACATACATAAGAACACAAGAAGGATCTACCTAATGTGGGTTCAGTTGATCATAAGATAACATGTACATAGAATATTATTGCAAATAAATTGATATCATTCCACAAAGAAAGTAGAACTACAATTACAAAGGAGGAAAGAAACTTAAGAATTACAAAGAGGAATCTTTTTAGGCCACAACATGGAGACCAAAAAGAATTAGTTCTACCATATCATAGATTCAAGCAGATTGTACAAGGAAAATAGTTACAAAAAATAGCATAAGTACAACATAACATGAAACAACATATAGAAGAATATAGATACATATAGAAGAATCGTACGACAGATTTGATTCCTTTATCACCTTGCACCAACAGAGTAAAAATGGTCGTATAAAAGAATCTAACAAACATTTAGAAAAACATATTATGGGGGAAGTACAATACAACATACAAACACAAAAAGGGCTACCATAAAGGATGAACCAATCAAGCATGTTGTCAACCCTCCCCATCTTGGTTTATGTTATTTAGGGTAGGTGGGAAACTTGCAAGAGGGACTATATCCAATATAGTAGGAATGATAGCCAGTTCCAAACAAGGATCCTCTTG
>MU227881.1:1530919-1550040 GCA_018584345.1 Thuja plicata | reverse complement strand
ATTCACAAGATGAGTAATACTACACAAGAAATTAATACCTTGATCATTATCACAGAGAACTTTCTTAAGAGCCTCTATAGCTTGGATAGAATCTTGATTATGGTTTTCTTGGATAAGCCAATTTCCCTTTTTATCAAGTTTGGTTGAAAGGTTTTGCACTTGTTCAGGAGGAACCCTTAAAGCATCATCTTCATCATGAGATGAGTGAGAAGAGTTATGCTCCATAGAAAGATTGAAATTATGAGTTATCAAATTGTCATCTGGGATCCTAAGGAAAGGAGAGGAAGATTCAGGATCAAAGGAACCCATAAGTCTACGGCTTCTTCTAACCGGGATACTATAGGTAGGACTTAGAGGTAGTAAAGCTCATACACCAATACAATGCAAATGAACTAACACAAAATTTTGATCTATTGAATTTAAATGCAATTTGAAAGAACATGCAAGATCTAGCATAAACAATGTAAATCTAACACCAAAAAGAAAGAGTTGTCTATCGCGGGTTCACCAAAATGTAAAGAGGTTGAAAGGGGTAAAGAGATTGTTTATTAATTGTTGCTTGATTTAATTAAAGTGTGTTGAATTACTTAACCCTACTTTACACTTAATTAAATTTGATTGATTGTATATTACAATTATGATTAGAGAGAAGATAAGATGCTCCTTTTCTATCCTCAAATGTACAAATGGAAGATCCAAGTTGATCAACCCAAAGGAAGGGCTAATGCACAAATGAATCAACTATTTGGAAAGGAGAATAACAAGAAGGAGATCTTAAATTTTGTTAATTGATTAAATGAATATGTTTAATTGTAGTAATAGAAAAGGATAGGAAGAAGAACCAACCTTACAAAATTGCAGATCAAAGAATGTTGTTTTCTGAGGTCTGTAGACCGTTTCTGGAAAATCTGACAGATGATCCTGAATCAGAACGTAGAGACAAACAAAACCCAAAAATATTTTTTTGTTCCAATGTCACCTTATGAAAAAGGTCAACCTTGACCCATAAATGTCAACCCTGAGCCAATAATGTCAACCCTGACTTGCATAGGTCCGATAGAGAATCTATTCGCACCGTCTGAAAGAAAGTGGAAAAGGGTATCCAGATCTATGTCCAAATTCGTAGTCCTGAACCTGTATCTACAAGAAAAAGAGGTTTTTTTGTTGTGGGGGAGGGTTTTACCTTGGTCAAACCCTATTTTTGGAATTAACCTCAAATATATGTAACTGAAATTGCAGAAATAGACAAAGTAAATGCATAAATTCACCTTGCTTGTAAAAGTCCTTGTGGCGGATTCGAATCCGTGAATCCACAAGTATGCTTCAAAATGTGGAATGTAGAAAGGTAGGATGTCTTCAATCTCTTTCTTTTAGATCTCCAACACCAAGTCTTGAATGGGTTCTTGAATTTCAAATAGGCTTGGAAGAAGGTGGATGGAGAGATCACCAAAAGGGCACTATGTAGCTTGAATCCTTTAATGGCCTCCAATGGATCTCCTTCATGAAAATGGATGCTTGAGTGGATGAATGCTTACTTGAAATCTTTCTCCTTAGCTTGATTTAACTTCACTTGATAATGCTCTTCAATTTCTCAAGGATGCTTAGGCTTCAATAGAGGACTTAGTTCACTTGATGATGGTTATCATTAGAGAAAATGAGAGGAGAAGGCTCCCTTTTATATAAAACTAGGGCACAATCCTCTAAGGAGGCTGACATAGGATAATTAAATTTCCATTAAAGACTTTACCCCTAGGAGAGGACCTATATTAAATATAATTTAGGAATCGATGCTTCAGAACCTGAAATAGCCGACCCAGAAGTGAGAAAACACTTTTGCAAAGACCGACATCCAGAAACTGCAAAACCCCATGATCTGAACCCTGGGTCAAGGTTAAGGTTGACCTTGACCTAGGTCAGGGTTGAGGTCAACCTTGACCTAGGTCAGGGTCAAGGTTGACATAGACCTAAAAGGTCGACCCTAACCTTGAAGCCCAGAATCACCAGTCTACAGTCCAGAATGTAGAAGTCAGGCTTAAAAAGGAGTGGAAAGAAGGATAGAACAGGGGGGAAACCATGTCAAGATTAGGAACCCATTCTAGGTGCTTTTCATGACCCCAAACCACTTACTCGGAAGGCTAAACAAGTCTTCAATGGAAGTGCTTCCATTTTCTGACTATACAATAGCAAAGTTTGCAAGCGTCCTGAAGCTCGTATTTAGGTCATTGACCCTTCCTTCCAGCCTCTGCATGTGCTCCCTCATCTGTTGAATTTTCACAATTTTTTTCCTCCTTTCTAATCTCTGAATCACCAGGCGTGACTTCTTATTTCCCTTAGCGCAGCCCTCATCAACCTCCGGACTATTTTTCTCCCCACACAAGCCAATTGGTGAAGTGGAAATAAGAGGAGAACCCTTCTTGTCCACCCCAAAGTCCTTTTTCACAGACAAATCCATTGAGTTTAATTTGAAGTTGGAAAACACATGGGTTGAATCCATGCTCCTTTCTTCTCCCGCCAAAGTTGAGCTACTTTTTCCCTTACCCATGCCCGAGTTCTCTTCCTCCTTAGCCTTTTTCCTCTAGTTTTTTTTTGGTTTTGTCTTCCTTCTTCATTATTTTCTCTTCTTCATCCTCCTTGGACCCTATATCCTCTTCCTCCTCCATAATGTACCTTTTTCTAACCACTTTTTGCTTCAAGCGAGAGTTTTTGGAAATTTTGTGTGACCTTCTTCGACTTTCATTATCTTCATCAGTCAAATCATCAATATTAATTTGTTCCTCCCAATTGTTCACATCAGGACTAGGTTTTTTACTTTTCTTTCCTAGGGAGGTGGGGGTCTTAGAGGAAGAGGCCGAGGGTGAAGGAATCACCTCATTCTCCTTAGGGATATTAGTAGGGTTAGGGGTTCATCCATGTAAGGAGACAAATCTAGGAGGGAAAAGGGCCCAGTGAAAATTATACAGCCAGAGGATTAACCCCTGATGTAGAGTACATATTTTTTTTCCATAGCCTTCTTAGCCCTCACATCAATCACCGACGCTTCCATAGAATGAAGCAGGAAGAAGGGGATCAAAATTTCTTGATTTTGTCAAAAATAGTTTAACAAAGGAAAGTGGTAATTATAGCAAGTCCCAAATCTTCCCTCCAAAGTTAAATACTTCATAATTATAAGACATACGTCATTCCATGGCTTTGGTAGCTCATCCCATTTGAAACCCCCACAAAAATGGATAGTGTTCTCCATCTTCTTGAAGAATCTATTTTTGCTTGTGTCATCCCTTCTTTTTGACACCTTCTTCCATTTTTGTTCTTCCAAAGAGAGCCTTGTGGCCTGAGAAATAACCTCTTCATTAATTTTGAAGGTGATGCCATTAATGGTGACCTTTCACTCCTCACAAGTATCCACCGGCTACATGGAAATTATCTCATCACTGGCCTCCATGGTTTCCATTTAAGGGAAAAACCCACCCTCCTTAAGGTACATCACAACATGATTTCTTGAGGAAACTATCCTCAATCTTTGGTGGCTCTACATTGACCGTATCTCCCCCCATATCAGCACTAGAGTCTGAATTCTTCTCATCTTCATGTAAATTCATAGACATCCCAGCCCAATACCTAGCTCTGAACAACTCAGACCAATATCTCTTCCAGCTCATACTATTGTTACGAGAGTTCAGACTCACACCAACAATAGAAAAAAGAAATAAAATCATGCCACCCTTCTTAATTATGAAAATACTCCAGCTCAAGCAAGTGAGTATACCGTTCACATGTAAAGGTTTTGAAAAATTAATAAAAGCCCTTAAATTATAATGTTTACAATTCCCGAGCAAGAAAGCATAAAAGTGGGCAGTCTTTTCACTTGCCACGAATAAAATGCAAATCCCAATGTGAAATTTTCTCTTAAGCTTCTCTATACGGCCATCAAATCCAGAGATAATGACCCTTCTTAACCCATTATTATTATTATTCATTCTACCACCTTTCTAAATTTTAAATTTTGAAATCTTGCAACCTCCCAAAATCCTAGTGGCCACCCTATCCTACCAATAAAAAGCTTTGGATTTTTACTTCATGGTTAGGGATGGTAATTTTGTTCCCTCCTAATGAGGTCCTATGTGTGCACTGTGAGAGACCCCATTCTTGTCCAACACCTATTTCTATTTGTATTTAGACCTTTAGCAGCCAATGCATCTACCACAGCATTACCCTCCCTGTAAATATGCTTTAAATCAAAATCCTCCAATCTCGAGAGAAGAGCCCAAATATCTTGTACCAGATTTGACATTTTCTAGTTGGTGTTGTAGTTACCTTTAACCATTTCAACCATAATTTTTGAATCCCCCTCGATGATCAACTTCTTTATACCTTCTTATATAATAACTTTAACTCCCTAGAGTAAGGCCGAGATCTCAAAAACATTATTGGAGACTTTTCCTAAATTAATAGTGTAGGCAATAATCATCTCCCCATGGTGGTCTATAATTATTTCACCCCTAGCCACTGACCCATTACCATCAACCCCATCAGAATTGAGCTTGTGAAATTGTTCAGCTGGGGGAGACCAATGTGTGTTTCTCCTGGCCAACACCTTAGAATTCTCAAACTTATAAAAGGAGTTAAAGAGTTTCCACTTCCTAGCCAACCTAAAATCCTCCATATTTGGGGAGGATTTGGGTAACTTCCATCTATAGACATCCAGGTTCTCAACCAACAGATTGATCATGGCCTTGAACAACACCATCAACAACACTTTCCTCCCCCTGAAACACCCTATTATTTCTCTCTCTACAGAGGCCCCAACACACATGGGGGTGGATCAATCTCTAAAGGGCACATATGAGGGGGTGATAAGAGGGGTACCCCTAGTTAAGGATAAATTGAGATAAGTTCTCCATGAAAACCCAACTCAGACTGAAGGTTTCCATAACTCTCGACCAGACCACAAAAGTCTAAGAGTAATGGATAAGAATATGATTTATGGTCTCTTCCTTATTCTTACACAGAACACACCAGTTAACAACTGAGATACCTCTCCTTCATAAATTATCTAGGGTTAGAATCTTCCCATGCATGTCATTCCACTAGAATAAATTAATCTTTGGTAACAATTGGGAATTCCAAACCTTTTCCCAAAAATTCTCATCCACCACAATATTAGACATCAAGAGGTAAGCCAACTTGACCGCGAGTTCCCCCAAACAGTTCTATCTTCAATCTATGAGAGAGGGATTTTTATTTCCTCCAACATCATTTGAACTTCCCACACTTCTTGATTCACTTATGGATGACCATTATAATCCTCCGACAACTTCTTCCATTTCCTATCATGAGTTATATAGTTCTCCACCTTTCTCTCAAAAAAAACTTGAAGATGATCCTTAATGTGGAAGTAATTTCCCATCCCAATGGGTTTATCCCCAATCCACCAATATTCCCAAAACCTAATCCCATTTCCTTTACCAAGGATCAATTTCATCTCCATCCCCAGAACGCTCCTACTTTTAGAGATGTTATTCCATATCTTTGATCCCATCAGTAATCCCTAACCATACATAGCGTCAATAAATTGGGAGGAATTAAAGTACTTATCCTTCATTATTTTGCACCACTCTATAGAGTTCTTCACCAACTTCCATCCAACTTTAAAAATAAAGGCTTTATTCAGATCTTTCAGCTGTCTCACTCTAAGACTACCTTTGTCCTTAGGCTTACAAACAGTTTCCCCCCTTACCAAGCTCATTCTTTCCTTCTCCTCCACCCCCGTCCATAAATTTTTTTTGGATTCTCTCCATTTTTTCTTCCATCCTGTCAACTATTTTAAATAAGGATAAATAATAGACCGGTATACCTTAGAGCGTAGCATAAAGAAATTGGAGTTTTCCAGCCCTGCTCAAAACCTTTCCCTTCCATCCAACCAACTTCTTCTGCATCTTCTCCAGGATCGAATTCCAAAATTGGTTAGAAACCTCTTTAACCTTGAGTGGGAGGCCCACGTAAGTATCAGGAAGCTCATCCTTAGTACATCCAATACACTCCAAAACCTTACGTTGAGTTTGGGTATCACTGTTAAAGAAGTATATTTTTATTTTATAATATTTGATTTTTTGTCCACAGACCACCGCATAATAATTCAACACTTTCTTCCAATCCCTAGCTTCAAGGACCAAGGATTTCCCAAATAAGAACGTGTCATCAAAAAATTGTTGGATGACCTCCGCGAGAAGATTAGATGCTAGCTTAATCCCTGAAGTTTTTCCTTAGTCATTCAAGCTAATAAAGTTCCTAGCCAGCACCTCCACCTATAAGAAATAATTAATGCAAGATTGGGTCTCCTTTCTTGAGGCCCCACTTCGGGATAAAAGATCCCCATGGAGAACCATTGACCAATACAGAAAACTCAATCATTTCCACCGCAACCTTTATGATTCTTATAAATCTTTCATGAGAACCATATCTTCTCAGAACCTCATACATAAAATCCCAATACACTTTATCATAATCCTTAGAGATATCCAGTTTCAGAGCCATACCTGGGTTTCTACTTTTTTCCATAGAATGAATCACTTCATGGGAGGTAATCACCACATCCATGATTTTTCTACCAGGGAAAACCCTTTTGGTTAGGGTTTATGATTTCATTTAAGAGTGGTTTTATTCTATTGGCCAAAATTTTGGAGAAGATCTTATAAACAGTGTTGCATAGACTAATAGGATGAAAGTACCCCAAGAATTTTGGCTCTGTAATTTTAGGCACCAGCACAATATAAGTATTGTTTAATTTCTTTAGAATATTCCCCATTCTACCAAAGTCTTTCAAAATGTGCGTCAAATCATATTTGACAACCTCCCACTATTGCTAGAAAAAAGTAGGAGGAAAACCTTCTGGGCCTAGAGCCTTGTAAGCTCCCATAGAAAACATGATATTTTTCACCTCCTCCTCAGTAACTTGGCTAAGAATTTCATCATTGTCCTCATCCATTATGACCGAAGGAATGACCTCCAATAGTTTATTTCTCACATCATAGAATCCCCTCTAACCAGATAGATGTAAGACTCTTTAAAGAACTCAGCAACATATTTACCCATCTCCATATCTTCATTATTATTGAGGGACTTAATATTGTTCCTTCTTTTGTGCTTGGAAGCAGTTCTGTGGAAAAAAGCCAAATTTTTATCTCCCTCCTTGAGCCATTGGATCCTTTAGCTTTGTTTCCAATATATTTCCTCTCTCTTTTTAGATTCTCCTTCCATTTCAATCTCCAAGTTTCCTCCTCACTGTGCATATCCTAGGAGACATCACCCCCGACCATCCCCAATTGGGATTGTTTAAGTTTCTCCTCTATCTCTTTCTTAAACTTGAAAATATCTCCAACGGTCAACTTTCTCCAAAATTGAGCCTCCATCTTGATTATTTTTAACTTCTTAGAGACCCAAAACATGGTTGTGCCTTTAATAGGGGTATTCCACCATATTGAGATGTAGTCTTTGAATTTTGGGTGAGACTGCAACATAATCTCATAGCAAAAAGGGAGATGCCCAATCCCCACCTTATCTACCCAGTTAAGGACAAGGGAAGATTGATCAGACACTCTTTTGGGTAGAAGGGAGAGCGACATCAAGGGTGTAATGTTCCATCCTGCCAAAATCATCCATCTATCAAGTCTCACCTAGATAAGATGCTAACCCTTCCTATTATTAGACCAAGTGAATGCCAGACCCTAGAGCTCAATATCAATCAAGTCATTAGTCCTCATGATGTCCTCCAGATCATGCATACTATCGATATAATCATGGGTACCTCCCATCTTCTCCAAGGTATATAGAGGGGTATTGAAATCTTGAGCACGCATAATAGGGTACCTAGAATATGAACTAATAACGTTGGAAATTTCCTCCCAGGTTCTACTATGGACAATCCTAATATTTGGGGTATAAATATTGTACAAATACCATGAAACTTGATTCCACCTAAATAAGGCCACAAGATAATTATGAGAAAATCCACAACATCACCCGATAACTTACTCGGATTCCAAAGGTTAGCAACACCTCCTGAGGCACCATCTGCTTCGTTGTAAAAGAACGCCGCCCCAGGCTAGATCTTATCCACCAAGTTGGAAAAAGTCTAAAACAACATTTTAACTTCCTGGGCCAAAACCACATCAATCTTGAATTCCATAATATACCTCTTCAATGCATATTATTTATGGGGGCTATTCATACCCCTCAAGTTCTAGGACATGAACTTCATTTATTTCTTTTTTGTGACTCCTCTAGGGTTAATTTCCTTCCATTTGAAATTCCCCTAGCTGTCTCCTTGGTTCTCAAGATTTTTCTCATGGGCCTACCCACTTTGCACTCATTTCACACATCTTCTTTCTTCCCACATCTAGTCTTATGCTTTGGCTTAGACCATTCCAGAACACTCCCACTTTGGGAGGAAGGAGCTAACCTAGTCAGTGGAAAACTACTCTGTCATTGCAAAAGTGGTGGGGGAGAGAACCCACTGCACATCTTCACTATGAAACCCTCTGAGTCACCCCAGCATCCCAAGTTTCCTACCTCCATCCTACTTCCATTCCTTTATGACTTACCCTTTTCACCTTCTTCCCTATTACGTGAAACCAGAATTGGGCTCTTTTTTTTCTTTGTTGAGTTTGAGATTTCCTCCAAGACCTTGTTTAGAGGGATTTCCCCTTCTTTTAGAGCCATCTCCCCTCTGTCCTTTACCTTCTTTCCTTGGATCTTTGCCTTAGGGTTTTTCAGGAGATCCATCAACCCCTCCAAATACAGATAAGAAAATTTCTCCTCAACATCATCGGTATTCCCCTGTGATATGGAACCCCCACCTCTTTTTTCCCAATATCATCTCCAAATCCCCTACCACCTTCAAGCGCTCAACCACAAGAGTGGGCTAGGAAGAGGAGTTTTCATCATTCTCCTTGTGGTACTTCTAAGAAGGGCCTTTGCACTCGAATAAAACATGCCCATGTTTTGAGCATTTCTGGCAAAAGAGAGTAGCATTATCATAAAAAATGGCTTGGGTCCATTTCCCCCATTTTGAATTCAGTGCCACAAAGTTCAGGAGAGGTTTATTCATGGTGATGTTGATGTAGAATTGAGAAAACACCAGTCTTGACTTCTGTACAGTAACAGAGTTGGCAGAAACATATTGCCTAAAAGAGTTACCAATCCATATGAGAACTTTCTCATCCTAGAATTTTAGTGCAACACCTAGGAGGCATACCCAGACTGGTGCATCCTTCTGAAGTTCCACTTCCGGTTCAAAACCCGGCTTCCATTTGGCTAACATAAGTCTATGATTTCCATAACACTAGTTACTCATGGTAACATGGGTGAAATCTTCCATCACGTTAAATTTTAATAAAAAAGTCCCCCGGGCATAGTCGAGACACTCATAATTCCTTTTGTTTTCCACCTGCCTTTACACCATCTTCTTACCATATCAATAGTAGGTCTAAACACACTAAATCTTCCCACCAGGCATAGGTGGAAAGAAGTAGAAATGCTATCCACCACACCATCAAGCACAAAAATCTCTAGCCCAAACTCCCCCTGGACATATTCAGGGTTAGCAACGCCATTTGAAGAGGTATCTTGGCCCGCTACAACATTATTACACCCTCCTACAGTGCAAGCACTCCCATTAGCCACATTATTATTTGAGCCTGCCAACGAACCACCAGTACCCCCACTATTGTGAGTAACATCGCGGGCCACAGTTTCTCCCAACACCGAGGAATCATGGACTTGAGAGATAGAAAAGTATGCCAAAAGGACATTGTCCTCCCTGTGCGAAAGTACCATAAATATTTTTGGACAAAGAGGCACCGGGGGCCCAGGATCCCCTGGCACCTAGGCATTAGAGGCATGCATGAAATTCAATATCTTCAGAGCAGGAGTTGCAAAGCCAAAAATTTAAAATTTTTCATTTATTATTTTTTTGTTAATCCTATAAGAGTTAGGATTGGTAAAAATATTGTTGATATCATACCATAACCAACAATAAAAATTAAAATCTTTTGACTTGTTCGGTAAGAACAATCCCACCTGGCATGCCAAAATAATTAGTACTCAAAAGTGCACCCTTACCAAGTTAAAAAAATGTAATACTTTAGAAGAACATGGGAACATCCCAAGGCTATGTGTGACCTATAATTGTAATGAAGCTCTAGGTGAGGCCAAATCCTAATTGATACTTTCACCTAAGAACTGATGAACCTTGAAAATTTTTAAAGGAAAATGGAGGAGGAAATGCTTAATCTAGAAATGAATGAGCTTAAAACGTAAGGTGATACACCAAAATTATAAGAAAACTATATCATGTTTAAACATAATTAAGCTTAAACTTACCTATTTGCAGGACACAAAATTGAAATAATAACTTCTGTATAATAATGATTAATAAGACGGTCTGATAGTCAAAAGGTAGGAATTTATTCACAACTAACAACTTCAATTTTGACATAGCTTATAACCTATACACAAGCATTCACTGACTTATCACGGGTGTTGTAATGAGACATAAATTAAAGGATTCTTAAAAAGAAACACAAAAAATGAACATCAATCACCAATAAGAACACAAGAAATAAGTCTCAAGATAGATCCAAAATGCTAGCTATATTATGCTCCAAAGGCAAAAAATTCATATAGTCCTTAATGAGATATAGTAAAACATACACAATGTAAAGGACATAAGATAAGTCACTCAACATAGGTTTCCTCCAAAAATTCTCTCCCTTAAAACATACAAAGGGAGGGAATATATCCACCTCATCTCTCTCAAGAACCCAGGAAAAGAGGATATGCAATTTAGAATAGTGTCAGATGCAAGAAATAGCCCCAAAAAGAAGACCCAAATCTCCCCAAAAAGGGTCTCTAAGAAGTGGAAAAGTCCTTTTTGATCAAGGAATCATGATGAAAAATCCAAATCTACATAAAGACCTCCTAAAAAGACTCCAATGACTGAACAAAATGTCTCCAAATAAAAATAGAACTCCAAGACATGTGGCGAAAGAAAAATGTCACCTCTACTCTACCAAGGTCAAAAAGAAAATTGGAACTACTCCTTAACTCAAAAACCTCCATTTGGCACAATAAAGCTACCACATCTCTCTTTGAAAATCTCCAAGTCATAGTAAAAACTCATATTTTCCCTCTCTCTTAATTCAAAAGTTGAATTAAGTGATTGATTATTAATGAATTTGAAATTTAAATATTAGTTAATTCATTTATAAAATATCAACCAACTAATATTAATTGACATATTATATAATACAAATAATAATAATAATAATAATAAATATTTTTTTAGCTAAGTAATATGGAATATATTACTTAGTGGAAAATATTAAATAAGTAATATACCCCCTATTTCTTAGTTAAAATTATATTATTTTTTAAGGAAAAATGCCTTAACCCATCGACATTAATAAAACTTGTAAAAAGTTTTAAAAGAGGTAAAAATCCCCTTTGAATATGCGGCTTTCCAAGGGTTTCTAGAAAGCCCCAAAATACATGATATTTTCTCTAATATCATTTCATTTGTTTCTTTTTCCTTTTGGAGTCTCTCTCTCATCGCCCATTAGATGGAAACCTAGGGTTTGTTGTGATGAAATCATGAACTTTCAAAGATTCTACTATATAGGCCGTGACTTCTTTTTGCAGGTATGAAGATTCCTTTGTATAGCCAAAGTGTGTACATGGCCATGGCTTCCATTTTCTTAACATCATTTTGTTCTCCTCTCTGATTTCTTATGTTTCCCTTAGAGTATTGAATGACTTCTTTCATTTGGAATCTTATGATCACAAGGGTTTGAGCCTTTACATCATTCCTATGTTTCTTTAATGAAATCAAGATGCTCTTTTCTATCATGGCCGCCGTGAATTTAGAAATGTAGGGTTTTTCTCTAAGTCTATCATGGCTTTTAACCTCCCCGAAAGTAATGTCATTTATGAACATTTTCTACTGTTGAGAGGTTACTCGGTAAAGATTATGCTCCATGCCATTTTTTCCTCTTTCACTTGTAGGTTTCTTTGTGTTTATGATGAGAAACCACATAGGTTTTAGGTTATGTAATAATTACCTTGGATAATAATGAAAAATGTTTAGCTCCTATCTAGGTATCTTTATCTGTTGTATCCATTCTCAATTTCTTTATGGAAAACCCTTTGTGACTTCCCATGACTTCACTTGCATCTGGTTTTTTTGGGTTTTCTTGAGTCATTGTGGATTCAACTCGGAAATACCTTGAATAAAAATTATGGTTTTCTCTTTGTGATATTTGAAAGCTCTTTAATCTTGGAACTTGTAGCTTGAAATTTTAGATTTTTGAGGGTTTATGCAAAAGTATTCCTTTTCTTTCTATTGCAGTGGCGACTATAATATGGAATTAATTGCACATATACAAGATATCCTATGTTTGTAACATGCAACATTAATCACAAAAAATTATTGCTCCTTGCATACACCATCACATTTGATATTACTCACAAACTTTCATAGTATTATTGATATTGTATGATTTATCTAACTGGGATTAAAGCATGGTTCCCTCTAAATTTGGATTCTTCAAAGATCTTCCTTTGTATATTTTTTCTAATATTTCTTTAAATTGCTTGTTGTGATTGCTAATTTTCTACAAACATTGTATTTCACTGAAACCGTTCATGTTGATTTTCTATCACTGATAAAGTATTATGCTAGTTACCTCCTGTAGTATTAGCATAACTGTGTATTTCCAAATGTTGATCTACTTGTATATTCTGATTGCATCTTCATGAAACATCCATTGGACTTGATCAGATGCTTGATTATACATGACTTATCAAAGGATTATTCCTGATGACATCATCATAGACATATTCACCTCTCAAAACTAATATTCCATGAAACTCAATACTCCAGTATGTTTATTACAACTGAATAGAAATATTTTGGGGGTGAATATGTGGATGATGATGACAACCATTGTACTTTGGTTAATCATGTACCTTGGATAATCTAATATACACATGTTCCTGATCTAAATGAAATAAAAGGTTTCATGCATTGAAACATGTCCCTTTGATGCTTCATTATCACTGTTACTTACTTGATCTTATGCACAATATTCACTCATATTTTTAAGAATATATAATATGTGTACTACTTAAGTCTCTTGTTTTCAATCTAGGCTCAATCCTTGTGGGAGTCACATTTACTCCACTTGAAAAATAGAGACACCTTGCACTGCACATGAAATAAACAGGTTAGGAAAAAAATTGATTTTCTCATGAAGTGAATGTGGTGAAACAAGATGACTTTTCTTCTTTTATGGAGATTGAGACCAGCTAGCGTTTGCATAAGTATATGAACATGTAGTGATTATATCTATCCATTTCTTAGATGTTTTGGATCTAACTCATTATTTTTTCAACATGCAGGACAAAAGGACACTTGGGAGAACTTTGAGGAAGACAAAGACATTCAGCTCAAACAAGGCACTTGACCAGTATGACTGGTTACTCTCTCTTCATGTTATTCCTTTCATTTTCTTATTTTATTTATTAGTTGCTCTCTTTTTTGAATTAAGGAATAAAATGCTAGTCTCACGGATTGTGTGAGACAACATGCACATTTTTCATTATATTGATTACTTTTGTAAAAACACATTTGAAAATATTTTATGTTTCATACATATGTCATAATGAATCCTTTTGAGAAGTTGTAATCTCTGTTAGATAGAAAATTAAATGCAATGAATGAGACTTGAAAAGATGTACCTTTTCCTTTGTAAAACCCATAGCTTTAAATGAATTAATCCATAGGTAAAAATTTAGTAACATCTTTGGTGACATCTGATATATATCTTCCTACTAGACATCCAAAACCAGTAGCCTGAACTATTTATTAGGCACAGAGTCAAAATTAACAACATAAATGAAACCTAAAAACCATATGCAAAAACTAAAACAAATATTTTTGACTTTTTAAAAATGGATTCATGATAGTAAGGAAAAAACCTCAGTATCATGAATTGTATATTTATTCTTGATCATCTATCAAGATTTGTATAGTCCTGGAGATCTTAAAAACACATTGTACATGACTAAAGCTCACAACTTGGATCAAAAAATAATGTAGAGTTTTTTCTCTATGTATTTCATGGGTGCTAACCTCCCTGGAAGTAATCTCATTTATGTACATTTTCTACTGTTGAGAGTTTAATTGGTTAAACTTATGCTCCATGCCCTTTTTTCCTCATTCACTTGCAGGTTTCTTTGTGTTTTGGATTAGAAAGCATGTGGGTTTCATGTTATGTAATAATGACCTTGGATAAAAAATGAAAAATTCTCTGCTCCTATCTAGGTATCTTTATCTGTTGCAGTCATTCTCAATTTTTGTATGGAAAACCCCTTGTGACTTCCCACGTCTTCACTTGCATCTAGGTTTTCTGGTTTTTCCTAAGTCATTGTGGATTCAACTCTAAAATACCTTGAAGAATATCTATGTTTTTCTCTTTGTGTTATTTGTAATCTCTTCAATCTGGAAACACAGTAGCTTGAAATTTTATATTTTTTAGGTTTTATGCAAAACTATTCCTTTTCTTGATATTGCAGTGATGACTATAATATGTGTAACATATAAAATGGTGAACCCAAAATGTGGGGCATCTCAAGTTCACCAAGTTATGTGTACATTAGGGAAAAGGAAGAAGATGACAGAGAGTCCCTCAAATGTAACCCTTGGAGGAAACAAAGTAGATTAGTACAACCCAAATGGATATAAGGGGTACTAATACAAAATCTAAGTCCTTTTAGGGGTTTCAATTCAAAGATCTCTTTTCTTTTTCTTCATTGGATGTGATTTTCCCTTTTTTTAATTGTATTTTTTTAATGTCTTAGATGAAATGCAAGTAAATCAGGTTCATATGCAAGTAAGGATAGCATTAAATATGATCAAAATAAGTGTTATCAAATGAAAATGGAGGAATATACTCATCTTGAGGGCTAAGGTTTAAATCTTAAAATGTATGTTAGAAGGAATCTAAAACTGAAACTGAACTGGATCTGGAAACCAAGAGCCAGAAACTACAACCTGTGAAAATCTGGAAGTCATTAGAATAGGTCAACTTCTTGGGTATAGGTCAACTTGGGGTATAGGTTGGCTTTTCCTATACCTGATTGTGCTAGGAAAAAAATAGTTTCTGGGTCTGGTAGATCTTCTGCGGGGCTTTCCAGATCTACAAGTGAAAATGTACTTCTAAACTCCAGAGTATATGTGGACTTCGACCTATACCTGAGAGTGTCAAAATCTAGAATAGAAACTGGATCTAGGAAGTTATTTTAAATGGATCCTCAAATCTATAACTATATTTTTCTTTTGAACCTGCACCTACACACAAGAGAAAAGTGGAAATTTTTGGGGGGGAGGGGCTTTCCTCAGTCAAGCCCTGGTTTAGAAATTAAACTTGAATTGAAATAAAGAAATGCTAGCATGTAGTAAAGATTAAGCAACAATGAATTATATCATACCATGTAAATTCAATTGTCCTTAGTATGTGATCAAGTATGTTGATGCAATAGCCTTGACTCAACACAAAAACCAAAAGGAAATCATGTAAGACAAAGCCTTATGTAGTAGATTATTGTAATTTGCCTAAATGTAGGATTGACAAAGAAGAGGAAGAAGACTTGTATGTATAACATGGATCTCCTCCTTTGATGGCCAACTCCTTTTCCCCCAATGAAGAGAGAAGCTATATCTATTGAAGCAAATGAATGCTTGGTTGAATGATGGATGGATGCCTTTAATTCTTGCTTGCTTAAAATCACCAAAAAGCTCTTGAATATGCCTTGGACTTGTTTTCCTGAAGTGTATGAATGAATTCTCTTAGATCATAATGAATTCCTAGATGTCCAAATGAGAACACTAGTACATTTTAGACAATATGTGACTATGTGACTGAAAAAAAACCCTACATTTGTTGGGTAGGGTTTTTTGAGCTAATCTCAAGTTGAGTGGGAGTTTTTTGTGCAGAGCATTCTAAATCTTATTTGTAGATTGAGATGGTAGGTTCCTCATACAGTAGAATGGAGGTGGAGAAATTTAATGGCACTAATTTTGAGTTGTGAAAACTCAAGATGGAAGACATGCTTGAAGACCGTGATCTATGGGAGGCTACTTCACTTGATGTGAGACCTACAGCAATATCTCAAGTGGATTGGGAGATCAAGGATCAGAAGGCTAAGGGTCTCATCAGACTCTGTCTAGCAGATGTCATTCTTCTGAATGTTCTTGATGAGACTACTGCAAATTCTTTGTGGACACGGCTTGGGACTGGTGAATAAGTTGTTCCTGAGAAAGAAGTTGTATTCTTTAAGAATGGAGGAAGGTGGATCTGTAACTGATCATCTCAACGCATTCAATTTATTGATTGCATAGTTGGCATCATCCGGTGCCAAGATCAAGGAGGAGGATTGATGTATGAAACTGCTTTGCTCCTTGCCGGATTGGTGGGACCATCTTGTGATGGCTCTCGGAAGAACTATAGTCACATTATGTATGGATGATGTGGTGTCTTCGCTGCTATCTGAGGAGATGTGAAGAAATACTTTGGATTCATCTAAGGAAGCCCTTGCTGTTCATGGGAGATCCAACGACAAAGGAAAGTAGAATGACAATAAGTCAAAAAATTGAAGATCCAAATTGTGTGGGAGTTCTAAGACTCCTGGAAAGTCCAAGGCGAAATGTTGAAACTGTGATAAATCTGGGCACTTTTGGAGGGACTGCAAAGAACCGAAGAAGAAGAAGAAAGGATCAGATTCAGCTTCTAAAAAATCTCAAGAAGATGGAGATGCTTTTATTGCATCTTTGGCAGCCCATGTATCTGATGATGTGTGGTTAGTAGACTCGGGTGCTTCTTTTCACATGACCTCTCATCAAAATTGGTTCTCAAATTATGAAGAGTTTGATGGTGGAAAGGTGTACTTGGGTGATGATTCTCACCTAAAGATAGTTGGATGCGGAAGGGTCACTTTCAGATTTCCTGATGGATGAGTAAAAGGAATCAATAGAGTTATGCACATTCTAGGTTTGCCACGAAACCTATTATCTGTAAGTATGCTGAATGATGTAGGTGTGCAAGTTGTGTTTTTGAAAGATGGATGCAAGATGATGAGAGGTTCTATGGTTCTCACTAAAGGTACTAGGAGAGGTACTTTGTTTCAGCTTGATGCATGCATTTCTCAGTGCAATAGTTCTTCTGTTTCAAAGAAGAGAGAAGCTATCACTTCATCCCCACCATCTGAAAGAGCAGTAAAGAAGACTATGGAAATGGGTTCCGATGGCAATGCAGTAAGTGTACCTAAGGGTGCAAACACTTTGGAAGGCAAGCTTCCTGCAGAAAAGACAATGTTGTGGCATATGAGATTTGGCCACATTGGTGAGAAGGGTCTTAGGACCTTGAAAACTAAAAATCTTGTCGAGGGGCTAAATGATTATAATCTCAAATTTGATTTCTGTGAACACTATGTTTATGGTAAGCAAAATCGTGTTCAGTTCTACTCCAGTTCTCAGAAGTCTTCTGGTATTTTGGATCTTATTCATTCTAATGTATTTGGTCCTGTAAAATTTCCTTCTATCTCCATTTCTATATATTTTTGTATCTTTTATAGATGATTATAGTAGAAGGACTTGGATATATATCCTGAAAAGTAAGACACAGGTTTTCATTCAGTTCAAGGAATTTAAGGCTCTCGTGGAGAATCGGACTGGTAAAAGAATCAAGTGTGTGAGAACTGATAATGGTGGTGAGTTTTGTTCCATAGAGTTTGAACAGTTCTATAAAGAACAAGGAATTGAGAGACATAAGACAACTCCTTAGACCCCACAGAAAAATGGAGTTGCAAAGAGAATCAACAGGGCACTGATGGAGAAGGCTAGGAGTATGCTTAGTGGAGCTGGTTTAGAACAAAGGTTTTGGGCCAAAGCTGTGGCCACTGCTTGCTATCTGGTTAACAGATCTCCTACATCAACTCTTATTGGTAAAACACCCATGGAGGTGTGGTCTGGTAAGAAGCCTTCAATTAGACATCCTCGTGTTTTTGGTTGTGAAGCTTATGCACATATTCTAAAGGAGAAAAGATCTAAGTTGGAAAACAAAGTTGTCAAATGTATTTTTATCAGATATAGTGTTGGTGTGAAAGGATACAACCTTTGGGATCCTGTGACTAGTAAGGTGTTGCATGGTAGAAATGTTATTTTCAAAGAGCTAACATCTTCTCATGTTGTGCTGCAACCAGATGAAAAAGAAAAGGAAAAAGATGTTGTTCAGTTTCCTCCTACCCCTGAGAAGACTGAATAGACAGACCATGTTGGGTCTAATGATGAGGAGAGTTCTAGCAGCTATGATAGTTCAGAAGAAGAGGAAGAACAACCTCAACCTCAGCCCTTGAGGAGATCCACAAGAGAAAGAAAGCAACCAGAAAGGTTTCATTATTCTATGTTAGATTCTAGTTGTACTTTTGCTTTAATTACTAACACTGATGAGCCTAGCTCTGTGAAAGAGGCTTTGGGCATGGAAGATGTAGGTTCCTGGATTGAGGCTATGGATGATGAGATGGCTTCATTAGAAAAAAACAAAACTTGGGACCTTGTACCTTTGCCTAAAGAGAGCAAATATGTTGGCTGTAAATGGGTGTTCAAGAAAAAATTATGTGCAGATGGCAGTGTTGAAAGGTACAAAGCTAGATTGGTTGCAAAGGGGTATTCACAGGTAGAGGGAATAGATTATGGTGAAATATTCTCTCCTGTTGCAAAGTTGACATCCATTAGATTTCTGTTATCTCTTGCTGCATCATATGATTTAGAGATAGAACAAATGGATGTGAAGACAACTTTCCTTCATGGTGATTTGGAGGAAGAGATTTATATGTCACAGCCTGAGCACTACATTATTAAAGGTAAAGAATCCTTAGTTTGCAAATTAAAGAAATCTCTATATGGTTTGAAGTAATCTCCTAGGATGTGGTACCTTAAGTTTGATGCCTTTGTGTTGTCAATTGGATTTGTAAGATCAAAATTAGATCATTGTGTTTATTTCAGAGTTGAA
>MU227881.1:1497438-1514293 GCA_018584345.1 Thuja plicata | reverse complement strand
TATATATATATATATACACACGTAATGTGTGTATATATTCACAAATGTGTGTATATGTGTATACACACACATGTGTATGTGTGTATATGTGTATACATGGATACACACTTGTATGTGTATATACACATGTGTGTGTATATACACACATGTATGTGTGTATACATGTATGTATGTATGTATATATATACACATGTGTGCATGTGTGTATATATACACACATATACACACCATACTCAAAGAAATTAAAAAATAAAGAATTAAAATTATTTATGCATCTTCTCAGTCATCTTCAGGTGAACCAAACGGGTCAGCTCATATTCCGAATTTCATTTTGAGAATAAGCATCTTCCAGAATTGCAACATCTTCCAGAAGTGACCATATCCAGGATATGGTATTCCAGTACCCAAACGGTATAGGGTATCCAAACCCTATTCCCACCTCATTTTTGCATCTTGTATTCTTCCTCCTCGAAGGCTCTCTGGGACTTCCATGGTGAATTGTAGGGTTCGGGGGGAGTTTTCATGATTTTCTACAAAGATCTTTGTGAAGGTTTAATGTCACCATGGATCTCTGGGTATGTCTCCATTCTTCCTCTAGAGCTCGCTCTCTGTTTTTCTTCCTGGGACTTCTCCTGTTATGTTGTGGCTATTTTCTCTGTTATTTATGGCTTTCTTGAAGACAAGACACAGTTTATGATTTTATGCAGATATTTTGAGGGTCTTCTCAGAAATAGTTGGTTGCAGCCTTATTTGTATTTATTTCCCTCATGCTTTGTAAATTTCCATTCGAATACAAACCCTTACTTTAAAATCTCTACATGAAATGATGGAATCTTTATCATTTCCTTTCTATATTTTAATTCCATGCTCAGATTTGCAGTTACTTTCTTTTTGTCGCCACGACCCCGCTCCTGCAAGAACCTCTGTATGTAGTTAAATGCCCGCGACTATGGACTAGGATCTGAAATATAGGGCACAAACCTCTCTTACTTCTCCCTTTTTCTCCACCTGAATAAGTATTTCAGGCTCCATACATGCTCGAAAAGGGTTTCTGGGTTTCTGTATTTTGACATGAGGTTGTGGGCTGTCATTTTTTCCTGGATGCATGACAGGCCCTGAAATTGTGGCAGTATAAATTCCTCTCTGTACATATGAAGTCCATATCATTGTTGTATGCAGACTTGATAACAAGTTGTTATTACTTATGACAGCGGTTTCTGTGACTCCTAGCTCTATGAATTCAAAACTCGTGGCTTCCATGATTGTGAATGGCATGATTCTGAGCATTAACTGCAAGGATAGTTTTGTAGCAGCATTAGGTTGGCACTGTGAATTTCCATATTCTTCATTTGACTACAATAACTTAAAATATGTCCTCTTATGTTGTACAATGATTTTTATTTTTCTTGTATCTATGTATGCTCTAGTCAACTGTTGCACACATTATATCTGCTCTCTGCTTCAATGATGTATATGTACTCATTTGTCATGTCTACCAATGCCTTTGTTCTTTGATATTCATACTAGCACATTACTGCTCCTTTTTAAATAGTGTTTAGCATTGATCTAGCTTTGTTGTAGCTTGAATAGTATCACTTCACAATGTTTGATACTTTTCTTGACTATTTCCCCTTGTTATTTCTAATGGTTACGTGACTTATACATGTATAACTAGGAAATGTTATACAATCTTGTGGTTGACCTATTACATAATATTTCTTTCATATAACTGCATTTCATGGTGTTCTTGTTCTTGAAGTTGTTCACCTTCCACAACAGCATATTTTTTGAATCTTTATTTGTATCTTTATTGATGGAAGACTTGTTGTCTTACCACCTTTTGGTACCTCTAGTATTGCTTCTGGGAGAATCTTATACAAACTGTAGCACCTTTTCCCTTCCAACATATATGAAGATGTTATGCTGATCTGATGACTTTTCTTTATATTAAATGTTGATGTTTATCTTTACCAAAGTGTATTTGTAAAACTGAGAAGCATTTTGTTGCTTGGCATCTTTATCATTGCTTAAATTTTAAAACTGATGTATTGTTATGCTTTATGAAGAATAACCACTATTACTTCCCTTGAAATTGTCTTCTCTTTATGATTCTCTATCATTGGACGGTGTACTGATACTTGTGAAATATCTTTGTCATATTAATGATATCGCATCATGCCTTGTATTATGAATGGAATTTACCTATTCCTACACACTTAAACAGCTTGTTAGATAAAACCAGTGATCTCTTTATTGTTTTCTCTTTTTCATATTGCTTCTTGATCTCTTGATCTCATGTGACTAATTATGTGTTTGTATGGTTGTCAGTTTTAGAGATAGGTTCTAGCTCATTCATTGCTTAGTCTTTTAAGACTAACACCATTTTTACCATCTCTTGCAGGTACACCGAAGATCTGGAAGCAACTTTCAGAAGCCAGCTGCCCCAAATGTTAGCTCAGCAGTCTGTCATTCCCTTCATGCAATGACAAATCTAAACCTTATCTGTCCTCTTGACTTCCAAACTTGTAGTTTCTCTTGTGCATCATTTTTAGAGCTTAATCCCACGACTTGTGTGGATTAAGTTGTATGTTTTGTATCTTCTTTTGTAAATGAATCCAAAAGAACTTTATGTTACAAAAGTACTTGAAAACTCTTTATGTAAAAGCATCTTTGAACATCAATGAAATCAAATTATATTTCTTTCATGAACCTTTGAAGTGTTCTCTTCTTTCTGTAATTTTACTTTCAATTCAAAACAAATATCCTAAAACTTAAAATATTAAATTGGATCTAATGTACCTTTCACTTAGCTTATCGGCTACCTAGCTCTGCCAATTGAGCTGGATGCAAAAATTGGTAACACTTCCCAAAGAGGACTTAGCTCTTAGAACAAGGAAGCACACACACAACTGAGAGGGGCAGGTGAATCAGTTGTGTCCCAAAACTTGAAATCACAAAAAACTTAGCATAATCTAAATCTTAAACCATAGATCTTAAGGTCAAGCATGAAAGTAATGATCCAAAACAACACATAACACAATTATTTTTGATGTGGGAACCCGGTTAAGGGAAAAACTACGGTGGGGATTAAACCCACAAGAGGTTGTATTCTCTTAAAAGCATTATACCCGGTTAAGAGTATTACAAAGGAATGCACATGCATTCAGGCACATTGCCTAGATCTCACTGGTCATATACAATAAGGGATACAACCCACAGGAAGGCTCATTGCATTGCATTACAACAATCTCAATAACTACAATTCACAATGGACAACAATCCATAATTCATGAGCTCACTGTTAGCATCTCCAACATCCCTATACAATTCCAATGAAGTACATAATATATCATATCTTTTCCTCAATTGAAGATTCCACTCACACCTCTTTGCACACTTCTCATACACATGCATCCACCATCATCATCACTAATAAATGAATAACTTGTTATTACATTTATACAATTCATCAACTTATTTCTTCAAGGTCAACCAAACACCTCAATTACAAATATTTAATCAAATATAACACAATCATCAATGTGATCCAAAATATGTCAAATAAGACACAAAAAGGATCCAAATATTCATCCTCAAACACACTCCAGAACCATAAATCATTCCTTGACATTTACAACACGCTACACCATCAAAACAACCAAGAACAATGAAGAACACCAACACGGCACAAGAAAATTACCAACATCGATCACACCAATAAATGTGAACCAGCAACATGAATAGGACATGATCTAGAAATATCAGCAAGCACCATGAGATGACATAGCAATGACCAAGACAACTCTATCTCAAAATTCACCACAATCTCTGCATTGTTCATCACGAACATCAACCAGTAATCTTTGTTACTTACAAAAAATAGCTTATCAGCATCCAAATCACGAACCACTTGAGTTGAGGACACAAATTCATGTCCCAAACACACCACCATGTTAGCAACCAAAAATATTTCATAACCGAACCACATCCATCCAAATACTGAAACATTGTCTCTTCTTGAACATGCAACATACTAGTCTCTGATCAATCACCCAAAACTCGCTCAAATCATCATGCTAGCCTCTATAAATTGACATGGGTCAACTAAATACATCCCTAAAATAATCTATGCATTCATAGAATCTTATCTTCAATAAAGTAACCATACCAAACCAATCTTCTCACTGAGCATACCAGGAACATTGTCACGAACAATACAAATACGTTGACATCAATGACAAAATATTGATGTCAACACATATATGCATGCTATTCCAACAATCTTCCAAAAGGATGGTCAAGTATCACAAGTTATAATAATATGACAAGGTGTAAGAGAGTAATCTAAAAATAGCCTAGAAGACTAAGATCAAGGGGATGTTTAAATTTATGTCATGGATTTAGGTGTCATGCCTCTTGTGAATTTTCTCATGGTTGTCCAATAATATTTGATGCTTTCTTATTTGTGCATTATATATTTATTGGGTGCTTAGATTAGAGATGCATAGTGAGTTTTATAAGTGTTATTACATTTTTAAATCTTCTCCAAGACTACATTTTGGTGATCTTATAAGAACACAATGCTAGCAATTTCATTATCACTTTTTTTGCCAATAATAAAACTAATTCATGATTTGGAGTGTATGACTGTTCTCTCAAAATAAATTTCCCCATGAAATCACTAAGTTGCGGTATACTATCCTTATGTTGTTTTCATTTACCTATAATATTTAATTGTTTTTAAATAGACCTCCTCCCATATATTAGTGTAGAAGGAACACTCTACAACTTCACTTCCTTGCATTTTGCATTAAAGCTTGATCAAAATCAGTACTAGGTGTTAGGGACAAGAATTTTAATCTAATATTGGTTTGATTGGGAGATTTCACAAAAGGATGGTTTTTTGTAGGAAAAACGACAAGTGTATCAAGGATAAAGATGAATAAATTTATCAACACTAACTTGATGTATAAAAATACAAGACGTAGAATATTCTTGTAGATAAAGATTTATGGACTATTGTACCTAGATCCAAACCAAAAATAATATCATCTATTGTACAAAAAGGAAAAGGGAATCATCAAACACTTTTTGGTAGTTTGAGTTCTCTTGAATGTGCATGAACTCATCTCACAAGCTCTTTGGAGAAGTATTTAAACAGTTTTCAAGAAATAAGCTATATACTTTAAGAATGGATGATGGTGGTGTTGTGGCAAAGAATTTGGACATGTTCAATATGATTCTGACCTATATGTAGTCTATTGTAGATAGTTTTGTATAGTGTTACTTTTAGAGAGATTAAGCTTTCTTCAACAAAAAATTTGTCACGTTGGAATGCACCATTTGGAGGATTGGTGTAGTGATTCTCCTTCAAACTAAACACTATGGAAATGATCCTAGGTTGTGGGTGACTTAAAATTTGGAGAGAAACTCCAAAGAGAATGGTTCCTCTAGTGTAACACCTCAAACTGATTCTATTGTTCACATGGAAAAAGGGTAGAAACTAAACTTAACTGTAAACCTAAAACCTCAAAAATAAGGTAATACACCCTAATTTTTAACCATGTATACTATCTTAAGGTTGCACACACTATGATTATATAATCCAACAAACCATACACAACTCTATTTTTTGTCATGTTTTGCATAGTATTTCGTAGAAAGGTTTTTTGAGTTTAAGAAAATATTCAAAATTAAAACATTCATAGTTGAATCTTAGATGAAACTTGATAGAAAACACAAACAATGACCTACAAATGAATGTACTACTCCATAAAGGCAAGAAATATGAGACAAAAAATCAAGGATAATACTTTTATCGCAAGATAGAATCATTCATTTTACAAGAATGCACATTTTATTGACCAAAAAGCATGACGGCTGAGTACAAATATTTTATAATGTTTCTTGCTCAAAAAAAATTTAATAATATCTATTGCACCATAATTTCTCTCTACAAAGTAAATATCTTTCTTCCTTTCCTAGGCATCCACTCTGCATGCCTGGCGGGAAAAAAAATATAGGACATGTGTTTTAATAAATTAAGATACTCATCTTCACCATTTAGCCAACTTCTTTTGGCGCTCGGGAACCAACCTCCTTGTTTGTCTCCTTAGGATGCTCCATCTACACATTGAGGATTGAATTCTCGACTTTTTGAGCCTTTTCTCCTTTATATGCTCCTACAAAGACTCCAATCAGTAACCTAAACTCTCTTAGATGCTTGCAAGGTTTTGAAAAGTGTTTGTAATTTTTTCCTAACTACTCAAACTAACCTTTGTTATCCTCATTTTCTAATTGCATGATAACAGGGCATGGTTTTTAATGAGTTTGACATAGATTAAGTTTACTTCAGGGTCTTGCATAAGGCTCTTGATTTTTTGAATTCTTCATGGAGTCATTAAGGTAAAATACACTTAAACTTTTATCTCAATCCTAGATAAAATATAATATTTGAAAATGCCTTATTCATGCTTTCAAATATATAATATGTCTCTTTTTCACTATGAAGAAGGTCTATTGACACTACATCTACTTAAATTCTCATCTATTGACCATACATTCCATGACTATCTCCTTACTATCTATAGATCATGGGTTATCACCCTCTACTACATTTGATTGTAACTTTTCTTACATCTTGTATGAAACCCCTAATGTTGACCCAAAACTTCTTCCTAAATGTCAATCCTAGATTAAAAGGTCAGTGTATGATATGTCGCTTGTTACCACAGTCTTCCCCGTGTGTATCTTTCTAGTGAACAAGGTCTTCTTATATACCTTGACACTATTATCCATCTTAGATAGATAATAATATTGTCACTTGGTTATTGCCCTCCTATATATTTCCCTTTACTATGTTCGCTCATGAATTCACTTGTCTTCTTTCCATTACACATCGGCCATTAGTTGAAAGCAATATCTACCAATGGTTTTCACAAGAAACATGTTAGATCACTTGTCTCCCAATTTTTTATTTTCTTGTTATATCTATTTATTGATTATCTCTTTGATGTTACAAGTCTATAGACTATCATTCAATGCCTTTAGTCTTCAATAACCATACAAGATTACTTGAGATACTCTCATATTCATGGCTTTTAGACCACCCTCAAGCTTAATTTTTGTGCTCTATTTATTCATAGATCTTAATATAACATTGAGATATCTCATTTTTTGCTACTATAATGTAAAGTTTAATACTACTGTCATTTCTTATCACAATCTACACCTCTCTACCTTCCTAAACTATGATTCAAAAAATGATTACCCTCTATATCATTACCATCCTATAGAGGATTATTATCATCACTATGATATACTCTTTCCCTATAAGACTGACATTCTCAAATCCTGGCCTCAGTCATTTGTGAGTGCCTTTCTATGAGCTCTACATATATAAAACTTACCTACAACTATCATGTGTCTTAAGTTGTCCTTTAAATTGTTATGTGTACGACTATGATGCATTATTTGTCACTTGATTTACTGTTAGGAGTGGTATCGTGTCTTAGTAATAAACTCTTGATGTTGTTAGAGATTTAAACTAAATATGCTAAGGTTTATGCCTCGTACTAGTCTTTCCATGAGATTTATACAATAGAGAACTAGTGATCACTCCTTGATGCCATGGTTGAGGACTTGTTTATTTTAATTGTTTCTATTTCATTCACCAACACATTTTTCTTCTTTCTAATCTTTTTCTATGAAACTATATTGGCTACCATCTGTAGATGCACTAACTTATAAAACTCTATCATGAAACAATGTTCATTTTAACCACATTTTGTGATCATAGTTTCTTGAAAAACATTTTCATACATTCTAGAGTCTAGACTTGTTGTTTTTTCCTTTTGAGCTATGCTTCCATATAAGTGTTGCATGAAATTTATAATAACTGCATTTACATTGAGATGGGGACTGATACCAATATTGGTATGGCTATTTCTTCAAAATATGAGAGGGGGGCACTTGGAGATGTTATTTTTTAATTAAATTTAATAAATTATAGAAAAACTAAAAATATAGTGGACTGTAACTATAATTTAATAATACTTGTAGACTATAACACCAAAAATCCTTTTACCAACACTTAAATTTCCACTCATTTCCACAATTACTATTTCTCTTAAATTCTTAACCCTTTAAACAACATCCAAAATAGTTAGATCTTTCACCACTAAACCTTTCAAAGTCTCTGTTGAAGTCTCTGAGATGGGAGACACCTCTCAGGGGGTTGATTACATATATTTGTGCAACTATGATAATAAAATCCTTCATCATAAACCTCAGAGTATGGAGAAAACATGGGCATACTCTTGATAATTGTAATGACAACTATCCAATCATGAATTATCACAAATATACATATACGCTTCCACTATTTTCATGTATTGCATACCCTAAATACAAAAATCAGTACCCTTGATATGTGAATAGATAAACTATGGAGGATTGTTCTTGTCCTTCATCATAATTTTCATGTGGATTGGATAGCTTACAAAGAACTTTACTATTGGCACTCACATGAGGACCTTACACTTTTTTCACCTCATAGACTAAGCACGATTTTTTCTTCCCACCTTTTTACAAACCTTCAACATTTGATGGTATTATATGTTCTCTTAGACTTGTCACTTCAAATTTTTTATCTCTACTAATTTTCAAGATCTACCAAAAGTACGTGTGACCTCTTTCTACTGTCAACTCATACGAAAAGATCATATTTCATTATACCACATCCTAGACAATCTTAGAGAACATAAGATTCAACTTCGATGACATGTAAGAAAGGATTAAGGTCATTCTCTATAAATTTTAAACTATTGATTTTTTGATAAAAAAATGATAGTAAAGATGAATATTTTCAACATAATGATGAGCAATGTATTCTTCAAAGGGCTTAAATAGTTTACCTTTTCTTGAACACTAGATCCAATCTTAGGTAATGAAAGATGGCTCACTCTCTTGGATAATTGTGATGTTTGGATATAGTTTTCTAATGCTTACACCTGGTCATCCTCATATGGTCTCAACAATATTAGGGTTTGACAAAACCTTTAAATAGTTTGGACTGCTTCTTTCATATTCACAATAAAAGAGACATGTATTTCATCATAACAAAATCCTTCTACTATTTACACATTCTTCCTCAAATTGTACTAACTTGTAATAACTTTTGTAAATAGTTCTAAGAGAAATGAAGATGAATTTATATGGTGTTCTATAATTTTCTTTTTCTTTTTTTCAATATTCTATATTTGACAAAAACCCATCGCTCTTCAAGAACATGAAAAAACTGTAGAGAAATCTATAATGTGCATTTAAATAGAAGGTTTAAATGATGAATACTCTTTTTCCCCATTACCTTATCTCATATTTCATGAAGTCTCAGCTTTTGATAGAGATTTTAATAGTTTCCTAAGACACTATAGACTATTTAGAACACTCCTATGTTAATAAAAACTACCTATATTTGTCATTCATCTAATAGCTTCAAAATATCTTTGTATGTTTGATATATCTACAGGTGAAAGGTACATACCACTTGGAGCATGAATCTTAGGGAACTTTGAATTCTTCAACAAGGTGTAAAAGATTCCAAAGAACCTCTCCAACCTCCATGAAATATGATATTGTTGGAAATAGTCACTTTATGATGCATGGTATTTTTTCATTGATGGAAACTACTATCATTACTCTTGGCCTTGTTGCAAACAAGATAGTTTACTGAAGGATTTGATTTTTGTATCTATCTATGTACCGAAACTAGGATACAGACCAATTGGACATATCAGTATGGTTCAGAAAGGTTTTTTATAGTTAGAGAATGTGATCGTAGGACATGAATGTAGACATACTATTATGTCTAATCCCATCATCATAGATTTTGAAGTTATCATATGCATGATATATTCAATGAGGAATATCGTGTTGACAGAGTTTTTGGGAAGAACATGATAGTTTGGAGAAATCAAGTTGGTACACTTGGTTAATCAATTTTGGTTAATGGCTTAGTACTTGTTTATGATAGAGACAACATCAGAGGATAATTATTTTTGTTAGCAAGATTTAATCTTATGTTTTGATCCTATTTTGGTGAATATCTCTACACATTTGATTTCTCTTATTTGGGCCGACAGAGTGAGTTTAGCTTGTGATCTTATATTTAAGATCAAGTTTTGATTACGATGAAAAGTGAGATTATGATTGTGATTAGAAGAAGACAGTGATACAAATACAGTAAGAAGAGATCAATTACAGTACTTCATCAAAATTGTATAGGTATTATTGATGCTACCAGTCAGTTCGGTATAGGACTGTAAGTCCATTCTGATTATGTAATTGGTTGTGAGCCTTGATGTTTTGGTTGTATAAATGAGCAGTGTGTTCTAGGCTATAAGCCTAAATGAAATTGCATTGCCCTCATTTTACTTATGCCTTTAATAGGGCACTTATTATTGCAGTAGTGATATATTTATGGGTATCATCCCCACCAGGTTTTTTTTCCCTGAACTGGGTTTTCCTCAATAATAAATTGTGGTGTTATGGTGTTCATGTTATGTATCCTGTTTAGTTTACTTGTATTTACTTTCTATATTAAGTTGTGGTTTCAAAGGAAGAAATTTAATAATACTTCTACATTGATTCACCCACCCCCCCCCCTTCGCCCCCCTCTCGGTTGCATGGAGGCATTCGTTCCTAGATAGATGTGGATTCAACAGATGGGATATGAAGTTGCATTGGATCTAGTAATACAGTATGTGGAAGATATGCTTAAGATTCTTGCTAATCCAAATGCAAAAAGGTTTGGTACCTACATCGAAAAGTATCAAGAGGTTCAGTTGTAGTTAACATAAAAGGAAAGGAATTGAAAGATCCAGAAGATTGTTGATAATGCAGCAGAAAAGGTTGGGATTACAAAAGATGAGATGGAAAAAATTAGGAACAAGCTAGAGGTGCTACGTCGATTGATGTTTAAAAGGAGGCTAATAATCATTATTCTATTCATATGCCACCTATTCTAAGAGCTACCAGAAGTATAGAAAAATATACATCTACACCTAAAGATTACCAGTCCTAACAAGAAGAGAGGAAATACATATGATGATGATTATTCCACCAAATCAGATCAATCTAAGAAGAGATTAAGATCTGAAGATGCTACTGCAGCAAGAATTGTAAAGGAGATGCTTATGAGTGTAAAGAAAGGTGAGAATGTTGTTGATAAGATCTTGAAAAAAAATTTTAAGTATGGTGTTTTGGTTGAGTTGAATAAATACTATTTGGTATTTGATGAAGTTGAAAGAGAAAAACTAGAACAATGTGTAATTACATATTTGAAAAAATACAATAGAACACTAGTTGAGATAAAGGATCAAATACTTGATTATTTATAAGGAAAATTGGAAGGAAAAATATTAGCATCTCTAGAAGAAGATAAAAGAACAAGAGAATCAGTAATATCAAAGATTTGTCCGATCATCAATAATAATGAAAGGAAAGATTTACTTGAAGAAGCAAAAAGGAGGCTCTTTAAAAAGAAAAGAGAAAAAATATTGATGGATGGAAAGATAAATGAAATTAATTCATAACCCAATGATGTTATCAGTAAAATGCTAATAGAAGTCAGCCATGATTTACCTAAGGAAAAAGAGCCTCGAACAAAGAGGAAAGAGGATAAACTATTCTTTAAGGAACCTGATGTATTTATTGGTGGTGTGTTGATTACTCTTGATGATGATGAGAAATAATAAGGAGAGAAGGATCCCTTCACCGATCCTACAAACATTATGACCAAAGATGAAATAAGAGAAGTTGTGACAGAAAAATAAGTCACTGAAGATATGCATGTTGAGACCGAGACAGATAGGGAGATTGATGAACATATTGATATTATGGATGCAAAAAATATTGAATGTGAAGAGGTAAGAATAGATAACATACTTGATATACCTGAGATAATAAGAATAGGGGAGAATTCTGATAAGACTAAAAAAAAACATAAGTTGAGATCTCATAAAAACCAAAGGAAGCAGAGAATGAGAAGATAGAAACTGGTCCATCTCCTAGCAAATCTGAAAAATTGTTGGCATAAGATTCACATGAATCACTTGAATTACTTGGTATGCAAATTTCTATTGATGAGAGCATGGAAGAAGATGAACGAAGGAAAATAGAAATATTAGCTCAAACTAAGGCAATAGAGAAATCCTTGAGTAAGAAGGAGAAGGAAAGTAAACTGTTATTCAGGGTAGTTGATGTACTTACAAGAAATTTACTACACATATATATCAATCAAGGTAATTCTATATTTCATCAATTAGAAGAATTGTTGAAAAACTTTGATACACATTTTGCATCCTTGGAGAAGGCAACAGAGGACAAACCTCATAAGGAGTTTGTAAATAAAATATTTAATCACTTATGTTCATTGATAAATCAAGCTAAAAAATCTTTAGACACTGGAAATAATGAAATTAAAAGAGAAATAAAGAAAGGAAGTACAATCCTGAAATAGAAGCCTTTCAGTCATGTGTCTAATATTGATAAGTCATTAGAGGAAAATGAGAAATTACTGGCAAATAAGGCAAAAGCCTTTGATTCATCAAAGGAATTTTCATCTGATCATATGAAGGAATTTATCAAGATAAATGACAAGATAAAGGTCTTGGAAGAGGAGAGGCAGAGAATGCTTGGAATATTCTCTGACTTGAGGAATCTAATAATTCCTAAGTTATACATTCTATAGAGAAATAACAAACTCATCCAATGCCAACCAAAACCATAACAAACTCAAAGGAAATTTTTAACTTTTTCTCTATAAAATTAGAATGGAACTTGGTGGATATTTAAGAGATTGCTTTTCTATTTCCAATTTTAATGCCTAATACTTTATGCAAATTATTTATTTCTTTATGGACATGACTTAAGAAGCCTAAAACCTATAACCAAGGATGACAACCTTAATAAAACCTTATGAAATTCCCTAAGAACCTTTTAGATTAAAGGACATAAAATCTAAACAAGTATTACATTCAAAAGATGATTTGAAGAAGATGTGGTTTACCTATTACCTAAGACTAACAAAGGTAAATTTGAAGCTCATGAAGGATCTAAAATGGAGGAGATAAACTAACTTATAAGTGGACTTATAAGTTACTCCTTAATACTTGAATATGTCCACTTGCTAGAGATAGAAATTAGTAAGGTACACCACTCCTAATTCAAGATGTAATTTTTAATTATTTATTAATAGATGAGCCTAGAACTATGGAGGCAATGGACATGAATGATCCTAACTTTTGGATTGTTGTTATAGATGAGGATATTATTGCATTGAAAAAAAGTGACACATAGGATATAATATCATTCCTAATGGACAAAACCCTACTAGACATAATGTGTGTTTACAAATAAGTTTGACCCTGAATGGGAGTTTTAAAAGAATGAGCCAAGATTAGTTATGAAAGGATATCCATAAGTTGAGGCAACAAACTTTGGTGAGATTTACCCTTAGATGTTAAGTTGACATATATTAGATTTATGTTCTTTAATTATAAGCTTTTTATTTAGAAATAGAATACATGAATGTGAATGCAATATTTGTACGTGGTCACTTGGATGAAGAGATCTATATGACATATTTGTAGCAATATGTTGAAAATGTGAGGAACTTATAGTTTAAAAATGTTACTATATTTGATGATAAATTGAATAAAATTCAATTTAGAAAAAATTTCACAATTTAAGTCATTTAATAATGCATCAATTACAAAGATAGAAAACTAAAGCATCACCACACTTATGACTGCAAATATTACAATGATAAAGAATTATTAATTTTATATGAGTTTAGATAGAAAGAAAGAAGATTGAGGAGAGGAATATTATTGGGTGCTAGGGATTACTATCCTACAAGAGATCTAAAAAAATTCCGCAATAGCACCTTTTTTTGTCGAGATACGGTGTCTTTTTCAAGATTTTTTTGGATCCACTTATGTAATCTTCATTTTGTCTATATATCTACAAACAATTGATTTGTCTATATATCTACAAACATGATTCAATTTTTGGTAGATAGGATTGGTATTTATTTTCAAAATCAATCTTGATTTATATTTCTCTTAGGGCTTCTATGCTAGTTTCTATACGTGTGCATTATTATTTCCCTATTACTCGATCGATTAAATATTTTCTTGGGACATAGATGCACTATGTGGATTTCAATGGCTTCCCTTTCAAGTGTCTTCATGTAATTAGATAAGGTACAATAAATCATTGTACGCTTCCTTTCAAAATTTTCAACATAGCAATATTAATTTACAAAAATAGGTACCAAAAAGGGGAAACCAAATAAGAATTTCATTTGGAGAAATAATTTCATTTTGTAGGTAGTCAAAACTTTTGCCTTTGGGGAGCCCTCAATGGGTCATGTTGATTAGAAAACTAAATCCCCCCATGAAGTGTTAATACAATTAATTATTCTAATTTTGATGAAGCAACATCTTGTTTTTTATATTGAGGGAGGTGTGGCTCAAAATAGGGAGTTGATTGTTAAATATTTTCATTGGTAGGGATTGATTGGGTGGTATTGCCACTACGAAGATAAGGCTCTAGAAAAACCCATTCAACAAAGGATGCATGAGTCAAATGTTGAAATGCTTCAAGTTGAATTTTATGAGAAATTAGATAAGGTTCCCAATGGATGATTAAGGGTCTCCTCTCTCATCAAAGTGGAAGGATGTTTCTTGATAATTCTTGATGCCACATCTTTTGGGTGGTTATATTTTTAATTGTAAATTTCTCCTATTGTTTTAATAATTTATCAACAATAGTTTTTTTGCAATCTTATGGATTTCAATCTATCAATTGGATACCTCTGTGTATTACAATCAAATGGTGATTTTCCCATTGGTAATTTTGTACTCATGGATGGTTTGGTTGTATTCTTGTATCTTTTATTTATGAGGTCCCTAATAGATTTTCTCATTAAATTATCCCAAAATAAGTCACCATCCATGGTAGTGATGCTTGTCCTTCTACAAGTTAGAATATACATCAAATAGTGAGAAAACTAAAAAGAAAATTGTTTTTTTCTTAAGTTATTTAATTTTGGTATCCTTACTTTTTGGGATCAGCTCCTAGATCATTATTTCAAATTCAAATCTTTCATTTCACTTAAAGGAACCCAAAAATGCAAAAAAATATGAAATGTCAAGTATGCCAAAAAAATTCTAAGACTTCAAAAAATTATGTCTAAAACTATCACTTATATGACTCAAGATGTGCTCTCAATTATTTGTCCCTTATTGAGAAGCAATGGGCCCATGAAATAATTTGTACAAGAGGGGAGATTTTAATTATTTGATTTATAATGAACCACATCCCTTCACCTCTTATATTCTCCAAAAAATGGGGGAATCTATTGTTTCATCTCTTCGACCAGTGCATTTAAGATTGAATCAATAGGAAATTAAGTAAAGCTATCACAAGATTTCATCTACACTCTCCAACTATTAGGAAATGTATAATGTGTCCAGCAAAAGTGGAAACTATGGCAAGCATGATTATATAATGAAAAGTAAATGCAACATGTCAACTAGGAAATCGGGGCATTAGAAAACAACATGATAAAAGATAATCGTGAAATCTTAAACATCATTCAATCTATTCCTGATCAAACCAACAAGACCATCAAAACAAAGCATAAACATAAATCAAACCAAAAATCCACTGCTCCTCTAATGAAGGCACATTGTTTTCCTTTCTTCTCTAACATTTTTATGTTGCTATGGACCTGGTCTAATCTCCCCAACTGCTTGAGATGTTAACTATCAAGGTCATTAGGAGGCATTTCTGGGATGACAATAAAATCAAGATAGCTATGCAGCATTATGACCTATGGACTGGGAAAGCTTTAGTGGGGGTTTTGTTTTCAAGATTTCAACTGATGCAGAAACACAATTATCTGGTTACATATGATGCAGTTAAAAAAACCCTAGAGAAACAGAGTCCCAGATACATGAAAAATACATTAAAAGCTATGACTCATGTTCTAGGGTATAAATTGGAAGAAAGGGTGAATAAAGTATGATACACTCTATTGGACCTACTGGAGTTGCCCAACACATCATCCACAATGCAGTTAATCAAACGCAGCACACCAACAAATTGGAAGGACTCTTCCTCGTGGGAAGAATGGAATGCTTGGGAGGGGGAAAATACATAGCTCGTCCAACGACATGGGGATTTGGAAAGTGATAAGATGTTGGAAGCAGAGGTTGCTATTCGATTGAGGCAACCTGTATCAGCACAAATGGATGAAGAGCATGATTGGGAAACCTATGCCTCGGCTGAGCGACACGTAGATTGGAGTTCGGGTGTTGGGTCGGGATGGAGTTTGCCTACATAGTTGGAGCACGATAATGATCAAGACACTACTACAACTGTCATACAACACACAGGTTGGAGCTCGGGGTGGTCACTGAAAGATCAATCTACTCATGTAACCATAGAACTTGCGGAGATGGAGGAATAGGTGAATACAAGCTGGGTAAAGTTCAGAAGCGCATAATTTTTTATTTTTGATGACATATACATAACAGGAATGAAATTATTATCAAGTTGCATGGCGTGTTATGTCTTCATTTGCATAACATGTGAACAGTGAAGGGGTTTGGTTGAGGCATTCCTCGCTTTGATATTCAAATCCATATGCAGATATTTTATAATTTTGGCTTTACAGAACGTATGTAATTATTAAATAATGATATTTTGTTATGAGCTAGGATTTTGGGTTTTCTTGGTGATTCTTTCCCGATTGATCTCTTGAATCAGTTTATATATATATATA
>MU227881.1:1458464-1472808 GCA_018584345.1 Thuja plicata | reverse complement strand
TCAACTTATGTCCTCAAAATGATTACTCTTGAAATTTTAATGACAAAATTTAATCAAGTATATGATTTTACCCTTGGTTACACAATTCTGACCCAAAAGGATAACTTGACCTTATGACCTTAACCATCAGATCAAAATCTATTAGTTCTAAATCTATTGGTTCTAACTCTATTGGTTCTAACCCTTGTTTTACTTTACAGATCTTGGAGTGCCATAGGCGGGATGAATTTGAAGTTGGCAATGCTGACAAGATATTTGAGAGTACATTTGCAGAATCTGCAACTGTTGCAAGTTTCAAGGTCAGAACTTTTAGTCTTAGAAGTTATTCTTTCTTGTTTTTGTTTCTCGCTTTGGAGAGCTTTGTATGTATTTTAGTAAAGATGCATTCCGAAAGATGCATTATGATAATTCTAATTGTGACTGGTGCTACCAAAAGACTGATTCCCATTACCTTCCTTGTCTCTTTCAAGTGGCAATGCATTTCTATTCTTATTGTATATCAGATTACCTCACTGTCAGCTTCATCTCCACTGTTGCTCTAGTCGGCATCCTTATCATTTTTCTCTTTCATCATATCACTTCCTCCACTATCTATCCTAATGTGGATCCCATAAAAACCATCAACAGACCTCATCACGAAATCGTGGCATTCATTTTCACTAATATTGCTATCATAGATGTTGTGGGTTCTTTCCTTACTTTCTACATCAACCGCTTTAAGATTTCTCTTTGCTCTAGTCTCCAATCCTTTGCATGCCTTACCATTGGCATCCATGATCTTCTTTCTTATTTCATCATTCACTGGTCCAATATCTCCATCTTCTGAATTTTTTATATTATCTATGTTTTGCATCTCAACAGGCACATTATACAAATTATTTCCCAATTCCCCTCTTTCTTTCAAGCATTCCATGTTCAAATCATCATCCATGCTAAAACCACCCTTACCATTCTATGAAACTTGGACCTCAAAGGGTTGATCCCTAATCCATTCCCTTCCTGCACCATCCTTCAAAGTACCAGAGGTAATACAATCATTGATTTAACCAAATGAAGACTGAAATTGTTGAGAAAACTGATAAGGAACTTCACTATGCACTCATTGGTGCCCTTTCCTTGCTGGAAGACCAAAGCCACTGCTACCAAAAGATGATGGAGGTAGAGGACAATGAGTAGCAACAGCAGTGGAAATAGCAATCACCAACCTGTTAAATGCTCCCAAAGGATTCTGATTGTCCATTGAGGCATCCAAAGAACTACCACCAAACATGTCCGATGAAGCAACAGTAGCTCCCACAGACATGCCATTGTGTCGCTTTGACAAATGCATTGAAGCGGGTCTTATAGGAGTCAACCGATCAAAAAGGTGAGCTTCAGGAACAAAAGACATTGAAGAATTCTGATCCAGCAACAAAAATGCAGGCTATGAGAGAGATCGGCTATGTGAAGGCCTCTGTGTTGATGAATTGCAATTTGAGAAGGGTGATTGTGAGTACGGGGACTGTAAACCATCACAATGAGTTACAATTTAAAAAATATAAATTACTCTACACGTTGACTTAAATCATCATACCAAAAAAGGACCATATTCATGCTACAATGTAGACTCCATAATGGATTTCAACTTTTAGAAGAAAGTACTAAAGTCTCTTAGGCACAAAACTCGTAACAATAAATTTGGTTCTATTGGATTCCATGCACCTGATGTTGGAGGAATTGGTAGCTTTCCATAACAATTCTCATGAAAATTTGACCCAGTTCAACATCTGGTAAGTGCAGGCAAAAGGGGAAGATAATTGTTTCTTGTTCCTATAAAGATAAGGTGCATGAAAATGTCTAAATCATCAATGAACACTTCCCACATCTTTGCACCATCTTTATACATAGGAAACATTTTGATCTACCATGTGACACTATTGACATCTTTAAAGCTAAATGGTTTTTTCACTACTCACTGAGTTTGTGACCACCCTCTTCACCATGATAATACAATGACCTTCATTGCCATGATTGCCTATCATGCTACTCAAAATGGTGACACTGTCTAGTTTACTATTTAATTAATGACTACAATATGATGACTGGTCTCTCTATGATGGTAGGTGTCATTTGAAACAGTGAGAGAAACTTTGAAACAAAGTAAAAAATGACGGGACAATTCATGTTCTTCTTGCATTAAACATCCATATTTTCTCCACATGGAAACATCTATCTCTTGACAGACTTGTTATCCTCAAACTGTTTATATCCATTTCCTACCACTCATTGACTTATATTGCCAAGATCTATGGTTTCTTTACTTCATTCACTTCTTGTGCATTGGAGTTGATTGTTACTATGCATCACATCTTTGTGATCTCCATGTCATTTCTTACTTCAAAGCTATTTTATCCCCATAATGAATATTTTTACTGGGACTTCACTTGGAGTCTAGTACCATCATTTTCCTCCCTTCATAGTAGTCTTTCACTGTTGTATGCATCCACATTTGATGCTGCTATTACATCTTTCCTGGCACTTTTGTATATTACTTCTTAATCTCACAGTCTTTTTAAGTTCAACATGATCTTAGTTTGTTTAACTTAGTCTTTTTAAGTTTACTTCTTAAACTTAGTTTAAGAGTACAGTAAACAACATGATCTTAGTTTGTTTAACTTAGTCTTTGTTTGTTTACTGTACTCTTGTGATGGTTTGATTCTCTTTTATCATTAGTCACCAATGTTTAAGGATGGTGGATTTTTTCTTTATATCAAATCCTTTTTCCCTTTAACAAACATCTTCATTTTTAGGTCTTTTGTTGTTGGCATTGAAAGGAGCCTCAGGTAAATAAAGATCACCATCATTATACACTGTTTCTTGAGCATTTTTCACTACCTTCACATCTTTTGTTGAATTTTCAAAGTGATATGTATCTCTCTCCAAACAGTCTATATCGTTCCATATTTGCATTTTTTTAAGGAAGCTTTTCTATCATATCTTCATTTTTTTAAGGAAGCTTTTCTATCATACCAAACTCAATGAGAAAATTTTGAAACCAAATAGCCTCAGTTTTGGTACTCAGATTCAATAGAAGATGGACCAATAACAAATTTCTTGTTAGAGAGAAAGAATCAATTTATTATTGGTTCATCTTCTATTGAAGCCGAGTACCAAAACTGAGGCTATTTGGTTTCAGAATTTGTTTTTTTTTAAATCTAGTATTGGTCGATATTTTGACATACCTTGATCGAAACATTTTGACCAATCTGTGTCGAAAGTTTGCGTCATGGGTTTGGCATCCTGGTCGGATGGGCCAAATATTTTGGCCACATTTTCTCAAAACATTATGACAAACGTTTGTCAAAGTTTTGACAAATAATATAGATGTTTGTAGATGATAATTTTGACCAAGTTTGCGTAGAAATTTCAGCAATAACAACAATGTGTCGATCGTTTGACGATAAAAATACCGACAAAGCAATTTGTGGGTCTTTCGACTAAACTGGGTAGATAATTCGACCAATTTTCATCAAAAATAGGGCCACATTCTACTAGTGCAAGAGGGTGAATCCATTTTGTTCTAGGCTCAACTGCCTCCATGCAAGTACAATCAGTTTCCACCATGAAGCATATGGTGTCTTTGTATTTCTCAACTGTCTTCTTAGGTATCCTAAACCTCTTCTGCATCTTGATCCTGAATGTTTTGATATCCATATCCATATTATCTTTTGCACTACTCTCTGATGTAGCTTTTAGTGATATTTGAGTCATAGTAGGTTTACTTCTATCTAGGTAAATATTTGCAACTTTACCAACAATGTGGAAGTACAGGTAGATGATCAAAGAGCCAAACCTGAATATCTTGCTCTTGTCATGCTTAATAGCCTTGATGTTCTCAATTAGTTGTGCGCGCAATAGTTCACAGAGATTGTACTGAGTGTTATCTTTTACTATCCTTATTGCTACCAGAACTGTTGTTGCGGACACACTATTTAGTCTACTTTCCTGCTGAAACTTGTATCCAAGTATCATAGTGAGTAGTTTGATATCATCCTCCTTAATAGGATCAATTGTCATACCGCGCCTATCACTTCTAGATAAGAAAACTTGTTCAACCTGCTTCTTAACATCCTTTCCAGTAGGAAGAACTGGTCCAGTCTTATGAAGTCCAGTCAATTCATGGATTAGGTCTACAGTGATGCTGACAAGAACCTCACCAATCCAGTATAGGTCATCGTGTATCCTTCTCAGTAATATCTTCACCCATTCTGGCTCATAGAACTCGTGCGCATTGGAATACTCAAAGATAGGGTTATCAATGAGATGCACGTATTCATCCTTGAATGAGTAGTCTGGTTTCATCATTGAACCCATAAGAGTAGCTATGTTGTTGTCTCCAACTGTTTCCTTCTTGCAGTAGATGTACGCGTGAATGTCTTCCACGTGCACGACTCCTAACAGAATCTTAGAGAATGATCCTTCAACATCATCTAATATAGACTTGAATGGATGCTTCTTAAAGACAAATCTCTTCCTTTTAGCAATGTCAAATACAACTGGGGTTTCCATACTTAATTGCAACTTGATTAAGTAGGGTTTTACGACAATTTGAAATGATGTGGCTGCTAGGGTTCCATTTCAACTTGCAATCCATTCACCAACTGATCAAATTGATACCTTTGATTTCTTTGATACTTAGTGCTCCTATGCTCTCTGTAGGTTTTATGATCTTAGATGTAAACAGTGAGAGTAATCAATCAATCTACTGATTTATATAAAGTTTTTCCGCATTTAATGTTGTAAGTGCTTTTACTGAGACTTTCAAACTTTATTAATAATGAAGTATATACAATGCGTGAATGAATACTGCATTCTTTTTTTATCACTGACATGAATCCAAAGGCACATACTCGGAGGTGGGTATACCAACCACACAGGGGTTCAGAGCTAGAATAGCTCCTCTTAAGACCATGAGGGTCAACTATCCAGAAGTAGAAGGTGCATCCACTAAGGATGTATCTACTACCTTATTCTCTTCATTATCCTTCTTTACTTCAACCCATATTTTATCTGAGTTAGCTTTAGCTTCCACAAACTTAACTTCTCCTGATTCCTCAAACAAAGACTTTTTAGGATTCTCTTGTCCATTTGTTCTTGATCTGCAAAACCTTGAGATGTGTCCAGCTTTTCCACATGAGTGAAAAATGATAGGAGGTATGATGTTGTTATTCATCATGTTGCATTGCTTGGATGTGTGTCCATTGTAATTACATATCTGACATGTAATATTTTGTAAGTTTCTTTGAGGTTGGTTTCTCTGATTGTATTGAGTCTGATTCCTCAGTTGTGACTGATTTATTTGAATTGTCCTGCAATGAATATCCTTATGACCAAAATTCTTATAGGAGTAATAGTAACCATTGAAGGGTCTTACATACTTACAATCTCTTTCCAAGTGACATTGTTTGTTACAGGCATAGCAAGTACAGTTTACTGTCTTGTGCTCTGTTTTAGTCTCTTCATGATTCTTAGTTTTCTTTTCTTCTGTAGATTTTGTTTGAGCTTTCTTTCTTTCTTGTAATGAATTGATCTCAATTTGAGCTATACTGTATCCCATACCAGTGGTGTCACCTTTGAGTTTTTATGCATAAAGCTATGATTGAATTAAGTCAGAACTTGTGTGAAGTTTATCAATCTTGTCTTTTGCTCCTGATAATTTAGATTCAATTTTATTCTTGATGTTTTCCAGCTCCAAGATTTTTATATTAGCTTGCATGAGTTCTTCATCTAACTGTTTATTTTCTTTGTTCTTCTCTTCAATAGATATTAGGCTATTAGTTAACTAATCATTCAATTCTTCTATTTTATCCTTTAAAGACATGTTCTCTTCATTCAGTTTCTTTACCATTTTTCCCAAATCATTGGTAGAGCAATCTTTCAGATCTTTCCTTAGTTTCTTGATAAGCATTTGAGAGCCATAAACCTTTAGTTTTAGTTCTTCATTTTCTTTCTCGGATATGTCTAGATCTTCAAGGGTTGCTTCAAGATTCTTTTTTAGATGTTTTACTTCTGTTGAGTCCATGATCTCCTCAAGTGGTTAAACTTACTTTCAGAGGACCAGAGCTCTGATACCAATTGTTGGAAACACTGAGAAGGGGGGGGGGGTGAATCAGTGTTTAACTAATTATTCTATTTTAGAAACTTTAAACATAAATCAATTATATAACACTTGAAGCATAACACAAGATCACATAACACATAATATGATTATGGGGAAACCTTGATTAGAGGAAAACCCTGGTGGGAATTAGTACCCACAAATATGCACTAGTATAATGAACCTGTTAAAGTTCATTTTCCTTGTTAGGAGCAGTCGTTACAATGCAAGTACAATGACCTGGTTAAGGTCCTAACCCTGTTAGGAGTCTTTTACAAATAACCCTATTAGGGGTGAGGACACACTATCCAAGAGCTCACTGCTCAATGAGAAAGAAGGCTACAACCTCTTGAGAATAGATATGCACTATATCCAAAAGTGAACTGTTGTATGTGACATAGATGTCTGATCAGTTCCAGTTATGTGATTATGCTCTTATCTTCTTTAAGGGCTCTATCTCATACTGACATCTTCATACTACTCTTCTATATATCTGCTCTGATTATTTCTTCAACACTTCAAATATATCTTTACATTGCATATATATGTTTATGTCTGAATAGACGCGACTATAAACAAGACCTTAGTCGGCCCAAAAACAACATTCACAATGCTTCCAAAAAAATTGGCTTAAGCATGTTTACAACTATGTTTAATACATGATTGAAAACTTTAGAATAGGTGCTTGAATTTTACAAAACAAAAGATTACACGCTAATCAAAAACCTAAAGTCGGCTTCATACTCTATATTCTGAACTGCTAGTGTACTTGTTCTTTCTGTAACTTGTCCATACTGACATTCCGTACCATGCATGTATAGGGTAAGCATAACAACATACCATAGAGCTTAAGTTTGAATGCACATATCCTGATGTGATCGTACACACGTGCGCTGATGCTCTAATCGACTGCAAGTTATTGTTATGTTCTGTCTTCTACACTTAGTCAATTTTTACTAAATAGTTTTTTGTAAAAACTTCATATGACTTTGTTGCCATAATGACAACACAAAATAAGTCATATAATCCTTGAGAGTCAACTTGCCAACACAATTCCCTTTACAACTAGCCTGGGTTTAAATTTTTTCTTACCTTCATCCTCCTCTTTCAGCCTATAAACCCATTTGTTTTGTAAAACCTTTTTACCTGCAAGAAACTTGCATAGTTCCCAAGTCTGGTTTTTCAACAGGGTGTCCTTTTCTTTGGTCATTACATCCTCCCATTGAACCTTTTATCTAGCTACATAGCTTCATCATAACATTTTGGTTCACCAACATCAATCAATAGAATAGAATACAAAGAGGGAGAAAACCTGTCAGGAGGTCTACATAGCCTTGAAGATCGTCAAACATTCACTGGAGTTGGTGGTATTTTTTGTTGTTTTTATTATTGTGGATCATGAGGAACCACTAGAACTTCATCTTTAAGAGTATCATCCATCACTACATAATCACTTTCTTTCTTCTCATGTTGCCGCAACTGATCTTTATACAACACTTTCTCATTGAATATGACATCCCTGCTTCTCACAATTTTATGATTCTCAAAATCCAAAGTATATAACCTAACTCATCAATTCCATATCCAAAAAATACACATTTCTTTGATTTAGCTTCCATTTTGGTTCTATTTTCATAATCTATATGAGTGAATTCTTCACTACCGAAGGTTATGAGAAGATAATAACTCGCCTTCTTACCTGTCCATGCTTCCTTTAGAATACCACAACCCAAAGGAGTAGAGAGACCTCTATTAATTAAATAAAAATAAGTGTTTACAACCTCTTCCCAAATTTTTAAGGGTAGCTCATCATGCAACCTAATACTCCTTGCACACTCCATTATTGATATATTCATGCGTTCGGCCACTCCATTTTCTTGTGGAGTCTGTGGAACTATTTTCTGTTACGAATACCACTAGAGGAACAATAATTTTCAAATTATTTTTTGCAATACTCACCACCATTATTAGATCTGAGACATTTTAGTCTTTTACTAGTCTTATTCTCAACCAAGATTTTCTATTTTTTAAAAGTTTCAAATACATCAGATTTCTACCTGAGTAAATAAATCCATACTTTCCTAGTTGCATCATCAATGAATGTAACATATTAAATAGAGCCACCAAGGGAAGATACCTAAGTTGGTCCCCATACATCTGTATGCACATGTTCCAATTTTTCATCTTTCTTTTCCTTCCCATCCTTCAAAAAACTAACTCTCTTTTGTTTTTCATACACACAACTTTCACATAAATCCATATTGACACATTTTAGACCTAGTAAGACTTTCTTTGAATGAATTAATTTTATACCTTTTTCACTCATGTGCCCCAGTCTTTTGTGTCATAGTGATGTTTCAAATCCATAGTGATTATTTCATGTTCTACCTGCTCAACTGCGGCAACTATTCCTGAATATTGACTTTTCTATGTAACAATTAAAGTAGAAGGAATAATATGACCTGTACAAAAATATAAGGTGCCTACTTTCAAACCTTTTTCTATTACCAAGGAACCTTTTGAAACCCTCCAATTTTTATCATTAAAAGTAACTGTGAAACCTTCATCACCTAGTTGTCCAGCTGAAATTAAATTCCTACTCAGCCTTGGAACATGCCTTACCTCTTGTAGTAGCCAATGATTCTCATTCTACAACTTAACCTTAATTCTTCTCTTCCCAATAATCTGAGAGGGTTTATTATCTCCCAAATAAACCAGCCCAAAATCCCCTTGGAGAAAATCAAGAAAATAACTTATATGGGGCGTAGCATGAAATGTGGCTCCTGAATCTAGAACCCATGAATCATCAGCATTTTCAAGGGAAAGAAGAAAAAAATGCTCTTCAGATTTATTACTTACCACATTTTCCTCCTTATTTCCTTCTTGATTGTCTCCATCTTTATTCTCCCAAGACCATAAATCTTTCTTCTTATGACCTAGTTTCCCATAGTACCAACAATCATTTGGTCCTTTAGATTGAGACATCTTACCCTTTGATTTTCCTCGTGATTTCCCACGACTTCCAGAATTGTTTCCTCTCTCCTTTGGTATGCCTCTACTTTCTACATTCAAAACATTACCTAGTGTGGATCCACCTGAGATTTTCCTATGAATTTCCTCACTCAAAATAACACCAACAACATCATGAAATTTTAGAGTATTTGAACCAGAAATAGAGTTACTAATAGCCATTACCAATCCATTCCAGCTTTCAGGCAAAGAACACAGAATCAAAAGAGCCCTAATTTCTTCATCAAAATTGACATTATCTTAACATAATTGACTGGTAACTGTATTAAAATCATTTAAGTGATCAACAACTGACCCAATTTCTACCATTTTCATATTAAATAATTGCTTCATAAGAAATACCTTATTCGAAGGAGAAGGCTTTTTATATAACTTCTCAAGGGTTTCCTTCAACTCTTTAGTTGTCTTCTCTTTTGTAACATTAAATGCCACCAATTGTATCAAGCATAAATGAATACTACCAAGTTCCTTTCTATCCAAAATATCCCAATCCTCATCAGACAATAGTCCTCCATCTGCATTTTCCATAACTGAAAGTTCTGCCATTAAAATTCTCAAAATTCAACTTACCCTCGTTTTCCATTACTCCCACTCAACCATGAGACCTTCTTGTAGAGGATAACTGAAAACAACCCACTCTGATACCACTTGTTAGGATTAGAAGATAGAAATCTAACAGTTAGATGCAAATATATCAAACAAAGAAAAGGAATAAAGCATGCATAAGTAGAACAAGAAGACACATATTTAATGTGGTTCACCCAATCCTAGGCTACGTCCACCAAATAGAGAGACTAATATTATTATCTAGTAGTTTCAACTGATTACAACTAATTATCCGTTGAAACAAAATACCACTACAAAAGCTACAATACTTCTTCACACTAACAAGCCATAACCCTAACACCATTTTTCTTATAGAAAAACCTTAACCCTCAAAATTGCTTGATGAGTTACCCTAGGGAAATGGTTGATGATTCCACCCAAAAAAATGATTGATGATTTAAAGTATACACTACTTTCCTGATCAGTCACCACAAATCAACAAAAGACATTGACAGGAAGGGCATCTTTGAGTAGACTGCTCAATTATGATGAAACTACTTTAGATATCAGAGACTCTGAGATCAAATGGGATACCTTAGAAATGTATCATGAGAGACTTATGGTTGTTATCAACATTGTCATTTTAGGGTTACTAGTGCTAGACAAACAGGGTCACGAATTTTAGAGTGGATCGTCATGGAGGGGACCGTGTATTCATGGGGGACATGCATGTTATCCATGATATACTACTTCTTACACCAGGTGGAATATAGACAGAGATTGACTATGAGTAGTGAGCTACATTTCTACAAGTTTGGGAATTTGAGTAGTATCTTGACCTATCGCGGGCAGACAGGTATCACTAGATTTACCTTATGTGTATTTTTATGTTGGCGCTCTTTCACCAGAACCTTTGGACACATACGATATTGGAGACATGAGGTATATACACTGAGGGACTTCACATGGAGACCTTACAAAACTTTCTCCAAATGGGATGACAAGGGAGAGCACCTTCATTATTTTCACCAAGAGAGATATCTTATCGGGTAAACTATAGTCAAACATATAGTTATTGAGCTCCAACTACCAGAGAGGTATGCAAATAGTTTGGGGAGTGAAAAGATGTCCAAATAGGTAAAACACTCTTTTCTCTCTCAAAGAGAGAGGTGGGGACATGGGGTACATTCATCAGACCTCATACAGTATACACAGAGTTTATTTATACCATAGAGATTTGGGAGAAGGAGCAAATGTTATAGACATGGGGATCACAACAGAGTATGATAGGTGGTTTTCAGATCATGGGTTGATTCCTTTGATAGATCTATATATTCTAGTGCTTAGAGAGACACCACCATTGTAGAGGTGGAGAGTGGGATAGGAGGAGTTTGTATAAGATAGAGTGGCAGAGGGAGAGAAGGAGGGAGAGGATAGCACCAAGGGTGAGACACAGGATGGTGAGGATGAGGATAAAAAGGGAGAGGAGTCTAGTAGTGATGATGATGATGTTGACGAAGGAGATCACGATGTTTTTTCTATGTAGGTGGAGGGGGACATATAGGCTTTACCATATATTCAGATGTTTCAGGATTCCCAAGACACACAGATGTGGGATATAGCTATAGGTGAGGAGGTTTAGGAGATCCAATATGGTGGTACTCTGAGGGAGGCATCTGCATTTGAGAAATAGCATATTTTAGATCTTATGAGGTAGGTATCATCACTCCAAGTTGCGATAGTAGTAGATAGGGCATCCTGGGATACAAAGTGAGAAATACTCATCGCAAAGAGGGACAGATTGACAATAGAGAGGGATACACGTATAGCCTCTCAAGATAGAGTTTCTCAGTGAATGGAGAGAAGAGGAGGATGCTCAGGCCTTCATTAGAAGTATCATAGATTTTTGTGTGTGAGATATAGTAGGGATGCTAGTAGAGAATCATCGGGAGATGAGGTATTGGTGAGGCTATATGAGAGAGAGGTCCCACTAGAGTAGAGGGCACCGAGCTATATAGCTTCTAATAGTTCATAGAGTAGAACACACTCCTGAAGGACACAGAGCAATGGGAGTGTGGTAGGAACATCAAAGCCACCTAGGCCAGGGAAGACACAAGCACAGATAGGAGGGGATAAATCCTCCAAACTTGATAGGTATCAATAGGAATAAGGGTGTAGACAATGATTCTCTCTATTTATATTGACACTTTTTGTAGACTTATTTCATAGATTGCATTGATCTTGTGGACCATATTTTATATGAACACTTGATTTTTTACCCTGATACATTTTATGATGCTTATATGTATGAGTTGTAGTGGTTTGCTAACTATGATATGCTATTTTATATCCATGTTTTACTTTTTTATGTGATGATGCTTATATGATGTCATACTTTATGATAGATTTATGATATTTTATATGATGGATACACATGTTTATGTCATGGACTTATAATATATGCGTGTATGCAACTATATGTATGGATACTAACTGTAAGTAATAACTAAGAGGGGGGGTGAATCAGTGGCCTCAAAAATTTATCCTTTAATCACTAAACACCAATCAAATACATCTCAGATTATTAAGTCCCTACAAGATGCATGCCATGAAATACTAATAATGATTTAACTATCTGTTGGTTTACCTTGTCTATCCTTATTCTCCTTGATAATCGATAAGCAGCAAAACTATTTACCGATACTCAGTAAATATGAAAAGTATACCAATCAATCCAGAAATGCATATATGAAATGTAAAATAGTAAAGTAATAAACCATACACACATAACACATGGATTTTAACATGGAAATCCTATTAAGGGAAAAACCACTGGAACCAGTACCCCAAATTTTCACTCTTCTGAAGTGAGCCCTGTTAGGAGTCAACCCTGTTAAAGGTTACAAACACACTATTAAGTGCGACCTTGTTAGAGGATTTTAATATGAGTCTATCACTTGATATCTTGCATGTATATGCTACCAATATTGATCAACCTCTATGGGCACAATAGGTATCTGGCATATCTGGTGCTACCTAACTGCATCAGCCTCCTTCTTAGACTGTGTGTTGGTATCGGGTACTCAATGCTATCTTCGTGATAAAAATTTTGGCAATCTGTTAGGATATACCTCAATTATAGAAGACTGTTAATTCCTGCTCTGTTAAGAGACTTGATGCTTCAATGGTTAAACTAAAACACTATGACCTATTTCTAATGCAACTTGACTTGCAGATTTTCAGATCTATTTAAGTACATTAACTCTCTGATCAATGTATCAATTCAATTCTTTGTGCTCCACACTTTCTACTCTATGTTGTTGTGCTTCACTGTTAGTCGGTATCTATAGAATTCATTAGCTCTTCTTTAGCTTGATTGATCAGGACTCTATGAATTTCTTCTTCATCAATTTATCTTCAGCATCCTCTTTATATTGACTCCCCTTCCCATGTATGTGGTTATGGAAATGAATTATGCTTGTCTCTTATATAGACATGATATTCACTGTTCTTGATTCTTGATTCTTGATTCTTGGCGTGAAAAACAATCTAGCCAATTTGATTTAAAGCTTTAACTCCTGATTTATCTCATAGTTATCTTCTTGCCAACTGTACAAATATTCTTTAAATCAATTACTTAACTCTAGTCGAATAAAAAAAATAAAACAACTAGTTAAGTCTATCCTTAAGCTCTGCCAGCTAGATATTTTGTCATTTTCTGAACTCTCTGTTCTATCAGTCAACTCTACAGTTAGTCATCGGTGATAACTATCAGTTCTATCGATGTGACTCTAGTCAGCTTCAGGATCTTCGTCCATCGGGCATCAACGGATTTTACTCGTCGAGTAACTCTATTTTTAGCTCGTCGGGCATCCTGTGATTTTGCTTCGTCGGGAAACATTGTCTTCTGCTCATCGGGTATCACTATGACTTTTGTTCTTTGCCTTTACCGATGGTGTGCACTCCGTTGGTGTTGTCTGTCACTTAGTGAATACTTGACTTTTATGCATTGCTGAAAGCATAACCTTTATTCTATTGATTCTCTGAAGTCTTTGGCATTATGTACATGACCGTACAGATGATATCAAGTTGACATCAATGACAATACAAACCATCAACTGATTTAATGCCTTGTATTATCTTCAACTTAACATTTATCAAATATTCAATTAGTTACATGTCATCAATCTCTCCCTTTGGCATTGATGGCAACATACTATATTATCACACTATACTATTTCTAATACAATATGAAATATAACAATTGAGATTCATCAGATTACCAAACAATTTGTTTTGATAACCGATAAAAATGTCTAACCGCTGGTAAGCTCTGTGTTAGCTTAGTTTTGATTCTTGTAGCTTTCTGTATTTCTTGTTCTGATGTGTTGCTTCCTACCCTTGTGTCAATATCTCTCTTTTGACTGTTCTTGTACTTTGATGCCTTTGTCTTTTGTCTTTTGTCTTTTGTCAGCAACTCTCCCTATGGATATGATCTCTCCATGTTGGAGTAATCTGATAATGGATAATCTTTCTTCTTTTTTTGAAGACTGTGATAATATGGAAACTTTCTCTCCCTTTGACAACAATGCCAAACAAATATCTCATAGATATCTGACATTAATGTCAAGT
>MU227881.1:1377355-1440286 GCA_018584345.1 Thuja plicata | reverse complement strand
GAAACCCTGTTAAGGGAAAAACCACTGGGACCGGTACCCCAAATTTTCACTCTTCTGAAGTGAGCCCTGTTAGGAGCCAACCCTGTTAAAGGTTACAAACACACTATTAAGTGCGACCTTGTTAGAATATTTTAATATGAGTCTATCACTTGATATCTTGCATGTATATGCTACCAATATTGATCAACCTTTATGGGCACAATAGGTATCTGGCATATCTGGTGCTACCTAACTGTATCAGCCTCTTTCTTAGACCGTGTGTCGGTATCAGGCACTCAATGCTATCTTCATGATAAATTTTTTGGCAATCTGTTAAGATATACCTCAATTATAGAAGACTGTTAAGTCCTACTTTGTTAAGATACTTGATGCTTCAATGGTTAAACTAAAACACTATGACCTGTTTCTAATGCAACTTGAATTGTAGATTTTCATATCTATTTAAGTACATTACCTCTCTGATCAATGTATCAATTCAATTCTTTGTGCAAAATTCTTTAGCTCTTCTTTAGCTTGATTGATCAGAACTGTATGAAGTTCTTCTTCATCAGTTTCTCTTTAGCGTCCTCTTTCTATTCACTCCCCTTCCCGTGTATGTGATTACGAAAATGAATTATGCTTGTCTCTTATATAGACATGATATTCACTGTTCTTGATTCTTGATTCTTGATTCTTGGCGTGAAAAATAATCCAGCCAATTTGATTTAAAGCTTTAACTCCTGATTTATCTCATAGTTATCTTCTTGCCAACTGTACAAATCTTCTTTAAATTAATTACTTAACTCTGGTCGAATAAAACAAATAAAACAACCAATTTAGTCTATCCTTAAGCTCTGCCAGCTAGATATTTTGTCATTTTCTAAACTCTTTGTTATGTCGGTCAACTCTGCAATTAGTCATCGGTGATAACTGCCAGTTCTATCGATGTGACTCCAGTCAGCTTCAAGATCTCCATCCATCGGGCATCAATGGATTTTACTCATTGGGTAACTCTGTTTTTAGCTCGTTGGGCATCCTATGATTTTGCTTCATCGGGAAACACTGTCTTTTGCTCGTCGGGTATCACTATAACTTTTGTTCTTTGCCTTTACCGATGGTGTGCACTCCGTCGGTGTTGTCTGTCACTTAGTGAATACTTGACTTTTATGCATTGCTGAAAGCATAACCTTTGTTCCATTTATTCTCTGAAGTCTTTGGCATTATGTACATGACCGTACAGATGATATCAAGTTGACATCAATGACAATACAAACCATTAACTGATTTAATGCCTTGCATTATCTTCAACTTAACATTTATCAAACATTCAATCAATTACATGTCATCAACTAACATGTATACAAAGCATAATATTTTTTTGACTTTTATATGTTGTAGATATGCTTGATGAACCATTATGGTATACATGTACTCAAACCTATTTGAATGTAGGATGCACTTATTTTTGTGTACCAGAGTAATAGACCAAGATGACTGCTAGGACTGTCTGAAGAAATATTAGTAAAAAGTGGAAATTAGATGAACAGTTAGTAATGATGAAATATTGCTTTCATTAGTACACTTTATTTGTACATCTTTATTTAATATGGAAAAATGGATGTGGTGCACCATGGTATAGAAAATTGAGGTGATAATGCAATCCCTTTTTGCAAAAACAAAACAAGTTGCAAACAAAGAGTGTTCCAATCTATCTTGAAACAAAATGGTATGTTAAGGGTTGAGGTATGTGCAACAACCACAAAGTGAACATGCCAACACAAACACCCATGACATACCTACCCCAGAACTTCATGAAAACATCCCGCAAATAGAAGACAAAATAAAAAGGATGATTAACCACCCAAATTTTATATATTTTTTCATGACTTTTTATGATTTTTATGGATTTTTCAAGACTTTATACGATTTTTAGGAATTTTTCATAACATTATTATTCAATTTTTAGGACTTTTGATGATTCATAGTGATTTTTTTAGGACTTCATATAATTTTTAGGATTTTTTTCAGGATATTATTATTTATATGTTGTTTTTACAATTCGATAACACAAATGACTCCATCTTTTAACCTTGTTTAGGGAATTTCTCCCAGTCCAATTCAAAGCTATATACAATGGCCAAGTAGAAACAAGTTGGATATGTACAAACTGGATATGCAAAGGAATGGTGCTAAACATTGACCAGTCATAGGAAATAAAAGGAAACTAGGGTAGGATTGGAAAATAGGAAAAAGTTGTATCATTAATACAGATATATGTGAAATAGAGTGACGATAGATGATAGAGTAATGACTTGCTACACGTGTTGCATGTTTGTCAAGTTTTCACCACAGTACTTTCCCAAAGCCCCTGTTTACTAGGCTTTCACTAGAGGGTGAAATATTTCTCTTTAATTTTCTTTTTTTATGTCACCAAATGGTCTATTTGCTAGATTTTCTTCAAGGCAACGAGTTTTTGCCCTTTTCTTTTTTTTGTCATTTTTTCAAGATCATTTTTTAGGATCATGTAAAATAATTATGGAGGTGCATTTTATTGATTGGATCTAAAAGTGGTTATCCCTCTAATGTTGCAAGTTGATAGACACCTTACCCATAAGCTACAATTACTATATAGGATCCTATCTAATTTGGCTCAAATTTTCCTGGTTTTTCTCAATCTTGTTGATTTTTAGGGTTCATCTTCACGACCAAGTCTCTGACTTCAAAATTTTGACCTCTGACTTTCTTTTTGTAACACTTGCAGAGACATTTCTAATATACATGTAGATGGACCAAGTTAGCTTGTCTTCTCTCATTTAGCATTTCTAGCTCCTGTAGTCTATATACTCTATAGTTTTCTTCGTCTATCAGATTGTGCAAAGAAACTCTCAATGAATGGATCTCAACCTCAAAAAGGAGTATGGCCTCACCACCATAAACTAGTGAATAGGGGGTAGCACCAGTAGGAGTGCAAACACTCATACGATATGCCCATAGAGTTGGATTCACTTGGATATGCCAATCTTGACCAACATCATTGAAATTCTTGATGATATTTTTATTGGATGCCTTGGCTTCGCCATTGCCTTGTGGATAGTATGGGGTGGAGAAATGATGTTGAATGTGATTTTTTCACAAATCTCTCACATCTTGATTTTTGAATGGGAGACCATTGTCAGTAACAATCGCCAAATGAATCCCATAGCAACATATAATGTAATTCTGAATAAACTTTGATATTTTCTTACCAGCGATATAAGTATCATAGGGATGACATCAATCCATTTGGTGAAATATTCAATAGCAGTGATTATTAACTTTTGTCCATTGACCAAAGTAGGGTGGATCTTCCCTATGCGGTCAAGTACCTATTGAGAAAAGGGTCATGGTGAAAAAGTTCTTGTGTTGGCACATGAATCAGATCTCCATGCATCTAGAATTTATAACATTTCTTTGCAAATTTGTGAACATATTATTCCAAGGTGGGCCAATAATATCTAGTTCTTACCATTTTCTTAGCTAGACTTAGACCATTGAAATGACCTTCACATATACCATTGTGTACCACATGCAAATTAGTTTGTTCATCTTCAAAATCAAGACATTTGAGGAGGGTTTGATCAAAGGGACGTCTATAAAGGGTATCACTAGTAATGACATACTTAAAGGTTTGGTGCATTAAAGATAGGTATTGGTTTTTGGAAAAGTCTCGGGGTAGGATTTGGTCATTTAGGTAATTGTAAATGTCTTGGTACTAGGGGAAATTGGGAACAAAAATTTCACTCACAAGATCAAATTGTGGAACCTCAAAAGAAAGAATAAAAAATTGTTCCACTAAAAATTTGCATCTCTCTTCATTATGTAGCATATCTATCATAGATGCAATTGTTTCCATAGCATCAGTTGGTTTCTTTTGTAGTCTCGATACTTGATGAAACTTGATTGTGACAAACTAAGTCTTAATAATGTCATGGAACTACTTATAAGGCACGAGCTTTTTATCTTTTGTATCATAGTCATCATTGACTTGGTAGATGACTAACTGACAATCTCCTTATACATGCAGGTGTTGGATCTTCTATTGTATTGCAATCTTGAGTCTTGTTATCAAAGTCTCATACTCAGATATGTTATTTGTACATTCAAATGCTATTTTGTATGACTTAGGAATAATATTTCCTTGGGGGATGATAGATAAAATGCATGGCCTTGATCCATTCCTTCTATGTGAGCCATCAAATTAAAGTTGCCAATCATTGGAAGTTGTAATAGAAAATACATATTCATCTAAAAATTCAGATAACAATGGGTAATCATCTTGAATTGGGGCATCTTCAAGTTGATCCGGTGTGACTTGACCTTTCATTTATTTTTGATAAAAATACTCAATATCAAATTCTCTTAGGATAATTACCCATTTGGTCAATCATCCTGTAAGGGTTGATTTTATCAGCAAGTTCTTTAGTGAATATATTCTTTCTACGAACATTATTGTGTGATTCAGTATGTAATGTATCAATTTGTAGACTGCAAAGACAACTGCAAGACATGCATGCTCAATGGGTGCATATTCAATTCATAGTCCACAAGTTTTCTTCTGATGTAATAAATTTCACTCTCCTTTCCTTCTTCATTGTGTTGTTCTTGAAGATCTCCTAGTGTTGTTTAATTTGTTAAGATATACAAAATGAATGGATTGCCTTCAATAGGAGGAATCAGAACTGTTGGAGATAGAAGATAATCCTTGAGTCATTGAAAGGCTTGTTGGAATTGATCATTCCATATGAAGGTCACACCCTTATGAAGCAAATGTTGAAAATGGTGAAATTTTTCTGCTAGCTGCGCAACAAATCTCTGAATAGATTGTAATTTTCCTTGGAGAATTATTAACGGTTTCAAGTTGGAGGATAGAGGCATGTCCATTATTGCCTTCAATTTTTTTGGGTCTACTTCTATGCCTCGACAAAAAATAATATAACCAAGTAGCTTTATAGAGACTACTCCAAAAACACATTTCTTTGGATTTAGATGAAGCTTTTAGTCTTCCGTTCTAGCAAAAATTATATTCAGAATGCTTAAATGACTATCTCGTGAGGCTGATTTTCATAATAAGTCATTAACATAGTCTTCCATTAAGGTATGCATAAAATCATGGAAGATTGTTTTCATTGCCCTCTAATAAGGAGCTCTAGAATTTTTGAGGTTGAAAGGCATCACTTTCCAACAATATGTTCCCTCAACACATGTAAAAGTTGTCTTATTTTGATCTTCAGGTGCTACTCTAATTTTATTCTAGCTGGAAAATCCATCCATCAATGATAACATGTTATATCTGAATATTATAATGTTAATATTTTCTAAGGTAAAATTGTCTTTTGGACATGCCTTGTTTAGGTCTCGTAAATTAGTGCATATTAGATTTACTAACAGGGACTAAATTAGAAATCCACTCTGCATAATCAATGGGTCTAATGAAACCCACATCTAACAACTTCTTGAGTTAAGATTCTACCAGCAATACAATTTGGGGATGCATCTTCCTTAAAAAAAAATTGATGGGTTTTGCACTTGGTTGCAAGGGAAAATGATGGAGGCCAAATTCTGGATCAATACCTAGCATGTCATCTTATGACCAAGCAAAAATTAATTTCCTTTCTACGAAGAATTTGATGAACTCTACTTCTTATTTCTCTGATAAAGATGTTGCAAAATGAATGATCCTTGGATTATCTGGTGTACCCTGATTTATTTATTGTGTCACCTCCACTAGCAGTGGTGACCTTTACTATCTTGGGGGGAGTATGTCAAATCTTCCATCCTAGGGCACCTGAGAGATCTTTTCACCCTTAGATACGTCATTTATTTTTACTTTTTCAAGGTCTAAAGGTGCTTTTCAATTTTCACTAGAAGACCTTTTCTTTTCATTTTTTTTTCCTTTATTTTTAATTTGATTTACAATTTTACGATTGGAAGATGGAGTTGACTCTCCAAAATATGTCAAGGTGTTAAGATCAATTGCAAAGCTTGATTTTTTATCACCCAATGGCATGTCTTCACGCAGATCAAATAATTCTACTATAGCTTCATCATTTTCAAAATAATCCAAGCTTGGTGGTCCTTATTGATCTCAATCTATAACTTCATGGTAAGCTAAGAGAATTTCATCATCGGTTTTATGCATTTTTTGGATCAAGAGGGTAATAGCTAGGACATGAATATCATCAGAACCAGTTTCTCTATTATCTTCCTTTGAGGTTTTTCTAGGATCCTAGAAGGTTTCGATCCAAGCTTGAGGACAAGTTTTTAAAAGGGGAGGTAATCATCCACATGGTTATCTTCCAAAGATAAGTCATCAGGATTGATAAATATATTGTCAAGGTCATAGAAACTGGAAGAATAGGAATTCCACTCACATTCATAGGAGTCAGTTTTAGCATGGGTTTCTTCAAATGCCTTATCATCATTCGAGTTTTTTTCACATAAGGGTACCTTAGTATTAGAAGATCCAATTCACAATGGATTAAATATGAGTTCTAAGTTCAGAGGTTGCATCTTGGGAACGATAGGTTCTATGACACCTTTCTTATGTGCTCCAAGACCACTACATCCATCATATATTTTCTTTTACATTATCTTAAATCATGGTCCATATTGTTCAACTCACAACTAAAAAGTTGTTGATCTTATTCATCTTTGTAAATCCATCTGAATATGTCCTCTTCAATGCTTTCTTTGTTCAACTCTCCCCATTTTGTGAATGTAGCAGGAGAATTATATTGAATGATAGGCTTTGTAATTTCTGCAAAAGGTGTGGTTTCCCATAAGATTTTGGGGAAGTAGGCAATTTCCCAATATGAAATGAATGTATCATAGAATACTCTTTGTATCCTTGGTCTTCAATCGTAAACATGCCCTTGGAGATTTTTTATAATGTGGATGGGTCAATATGTTGGGAGGAGCTAGATGGTGATGTTTCTCTATAAGTCAATACTTGTTGTGCAGGAGTCTCTTTCAAATTGGCACAAAATTGAAAATGATTGGGGTCTCTAGAAATAGTGATCTCTCTTCTATTGTAGGTATATTTTAGAAATTGATGGTAATTTGGGACTTCCTTCATTGCATGAATCCAAGTACAACCAAGAATCATGTTGTAGAGAGAATATAGGTCTAAAACTTGTAACAGTGTATTCTTTATTGTTGGACCAGTCTGGATAGGTAGCATGATGACTCCTCTAAAAGGATGTCTTGTGTCATCATAGCATTTGATTGTTATTTTCTTGGAAGGATCAATGTCATTTTTAGAATATATGAGAGTTATTATAACTCTTAAGGTGCAAATGTTTACTCCTACTATGTCATCTATCAATACTTGTCTAATTTTGTAATTATAAACAAAGACTTCTAAATGGAATGGATCATTATGGCTAGGTTTGTTGTGTGGGACATCATTTTCCATAAAGGCAACATGTTGTGTGAAAATAAGGTGACGTATCAAGGCCTGTAACTAGTCAACATTTATGTATGTAGGCACTGTGGATTCTTTCAAAGCTTCATATAGGACCTCTCTGTGTAGAGGGGATGTGTGCAACAGTTTGAGAATGGAAATTTTTGCATGTGTTTTTCCAAGCTGGCCAAGGAGGTTATATTGGCTAGTCACTTGTGGTTTAGGAGGATCTCCTTGCACAATGATCTTGGATCATTGAGTAGTGACTGCACATTGGAGATATTTCTCTTTGATGGTTATAGTAGACACATGACTATCTAACACTTGAATACAATTTATAGTATACTCATGAGGGCATCTGGTGTAAATCACATTGCCTTTGGATTAGAATTTAAACTATAGGTTTTCCCCTTCCCTTGATCAAGTAAGGGAGTCTTAAAAATTATATTATCGGTATTGGAGGAGTCTACATGAGGCTCCACTTCAGTTAGGCCTTGATCAATCAAATCTTGTATAATATATTTTAACTCAAAGCATGAATGAGCCTTATGTCCTTTTGTACGATGATACTCATAATAGTTATCATCATTCCACCATAGTGTTTTAACTGCTAGTTCTTCTTTTATCTTAGGTAGTCAAATAAAATTTGATTGGCTTAATTGTTGTAAAACATATTCAACGGGTTCTCCTAATGGTGTGAATTGTATGGGAGGCGCATCTTTAGACATGGGATTTTTGTGTTGTTTATTCTATTGGATTGCATTCGTCACTTGAACTTGTTGAGTTTGTCTTTGGTTGAGTGTTTGACATCATTGGTCCTTTAAGATTGGTTTTTTCTAGTGTTCTTTTTATTGTTCTTGTGTCAACAACATCATTTGTAACATTCTTGTTTCGAGACCAAAAGTTTATCGTCATTTGAGTTGCTCGCATTGTTGTTGTTGCCTTTGTTGATCTTGAGTATTCCTTTTCAAATAAGGGCTTCTTCGATGTTTGTTCCCTTTTTAATGAGCTTGATTGTGCTTGTACTTTTTATTTTCAGCTCATACATTGTTTCTAGTACAAGATTCTCAATTAATAAATTCGGTAATTTCTCTTCGGTGACATCAAATGGGCATCAACTGACAAGGTTACACCATCGTAGTAGAAATTTTATAAAATTTTCACCAATATTTTTCTTTATGGTGCATAAATCAGTCAGATTAACCTCATTGCTAATATTGAAAGTGAAATCAGAAATAAATATTTTAGCTAATTTGATCCATGATCTTATATTTACTGGTAATCATGCATACCAATCCATTGCTTTCCTGGCGAGGCTTCGAGGGAAGAGGCGCATCAAATGTGTCATCATAGGCCACCTCTATACAAGATGCATAAAATTATCTAATGTGATCTTTAGGGTTTCCTTTTCCCTTGTACTTCTCAAACTATGGGACCTCAAAATTAGAAGGGAAAGGAGGCATATACAAACTCTTGTCAAATGGATTAGCGCATAGATCTTGCCAAATATAAGCCTTCTTAACTATTTTGGTTTGTAATACCTCTACTTGTTGTGTCAATTTCTCAATTTATTGTGCTACCACATCATTGGATGATGGTTTTGCCAATATATCATTCATATCCAGATTGCCTCTGTGTCAATAAATTGTTCCTCTAACCAGATTGTGATCATGATGTTCTAAGACTGAAATTCTTGGAGTACTTGTAGAAGATGAGTCTGCGAATTGATCTCTAGGTTGTATCATCGTAGCATTTTGATATTCATGGGGTTGTTGATGTTGTTGATATTGTGGAAATTGTGACATTGATTGACCATGTGTTAATAATATGTCATTAATTGTTGTTCGATACTTGGATGAACAAATTGTTGAAATGATGACACATATTGTTGATATTGTATTTGCGGTTGCGCTTTTTGTTGATATGGCACATACTGAAAAACCGATTGTTCTCTTTGATATTGATGTCATATTTGATGATGTTGCGTATTTGGTTGTTGTTGCTCGTGCTTTGTTCTTGTTGATATCCTAATCTTCCAAGAAAATTATCAAGAATTTCAGGTTGATGTTTTTGATACTTTGAATGTTTTTCTAGGGATATCATATTCACCTTATATTTTTATGCAACATTTCTTGATTGGATTTGTGAAAAATCGCCCATATTCATTTGTTGTCCCTCGGTAGACGTACTTTTCATGACTTTAGAAGTCACATGAGATGAATATGTTTGTTTAGGTATGTGTAATCTTGATGTATTTTCACTTGTCCCTTTAGGTGATAAACTTTTTGAGGTCATTCCTTACGATGTACAATAAGTTAATAAAAATGGAACACTTTGTTGTGTACTTGTCTTTCCTTCTTAGGAGGGCACATATGGCATTCTCGTAGTGAATGTAGATGTGTCTTGTGTCCCTTTGTGATGACTTGTGGAAGGAATGCATGATAAGTCAATTCACAATGTTCTTGTTGGTTTCACTATGGAATACAGATTTGCATGTGTATCCACTTGAGGTGATGGTGATATTGTATCAAACAAAGGATTATAAAATTATTCAAATGTAGGTTTTGGAGGAATCTTCAAAGTCAAATTCTTACGTACTCTTTTAGGAATTACTTTTGTGTTCTCTTGATCCAAAATATGTTTTCCCTTTGTTTGTTCCAAGATGAATGACTTGGGATCTAAGGAAAATCTAATGCAAACTTTTAGCCTAAGGAAACACTTTGTTTTAACCTACAAGGTTGAAACAAGATTCCAAGGCTCTTGATAGTTTTCGATTCCCATGTTTTGAAAGGTTTGAATTTGACAATCTTTGAAATGTGGGGACAATCATTTGAGAGTTTGAGTGAGTTGTGTTTCGATGATGAAATTTGTTTGAACACTCACACAAGACACATCAGACAGAATGGTTATTTTTTACTTGAACAAGCAATCACAACCTAGGCTAGAAAGGATACTACTTGTTGAATCCCCACTAAGATTACTCCATATACTCAAACGAAGCAGACAAGTAGAGAATCAAGTGTCATTGGCTCCCCCTTATAGGGCACTGGAATCACTTGACTCTCTTGCCTCAAAGATCCGGAGACCTTGAAGAATTTATGTTTCAACAATGAATAGTATGTGTGGGGCGCCTGCGTCAATCTGACCTTCTGTCCCAACAAGTATAGGGTTTTTGGCTTCTAAAACATTGGTTCGTAGTAAAGGCATTTGTTTCTGGTGGTCAAACAATAAAACTCAATTAAGAGGCTCCTAACCCTTAGAACAAGGGTTTTATGCATCACGAGAATACTAAGAGAGACTACCATATAACACTTCATTCTGGTCATGGTTTTCATAACAACCACATTTTTATATAGCAGCTTGAATGTAGCTTGGCTTTATCCTATTATAACTTGGGTTGTTCCCTTGGGGTGAGTACTTTTTCCCACTAAGGAAACCCCTCTAAGAAAAAACAAAAATTGGGCGTTCTCTTTTCTCTTACACCAAGGATCTTGAAGGCAAATGGAGATGATACTTTGCATAGCAATGGGTCCACCCTACAATGTGCAAGTGCACCAAACACTCGAGACAAAGTTCATTAACCTTAAGAAATGAAATGTGCTCTAAACTAAAAAAACAAATACATGAAGTTTGAGAACACAATTTCTCTGTCTCGCATCTTGCAAGAAACTCGTCAATAATTTCAATGAAAGATCATCCCGCGATTGCCAAGGTGTTGCACAAATAATCAATAACACTGAAATCCTTTACATTGACAGAAATCATAAAGCTTAAAAACAAAAATGAAAGGTTTAAACAAAAATATGATTTTACCATCCAAGTGTGCAGCAAAACTCCCAAGTGCGCAATTTTGGAGCCCAAGTACACACAAAACTACACCAAGTTCACAGTTAGTCACTCAAGTGTGCAAAAACAGAGACAGAATGCATACTTGCAATCATATTTGATTTAAAACACTAAAATTTGCATGTAATTTGATTTATTAAGCCCCCTACTTAGATCTATTTAAGAATTTGTTTTACATCCCATCCTCCTTGTTAAATCTATATGAAAGATTGTTGTTCTTTGATGCCTCCTAGTTAAACAAGATGCGGGTTGTTGTACATTCAACCTCCTACTAAAGCTAGATGAGAATTTGTGCTCATTTTAACCCCAAATCATAATGTATGCAAGTTGTGATTGATTTTGTCTTTATTTGAACTTTAACAATAACAACTTTGCATGTAACATAAAAGTCAGAACACCAAATGAAATGAACATAAATGAGCCCAAGTGCACATTAATTAAGCCCAAGTGCACAGCAGAACTGGCCAAGTGCGCAGTTCTGGGCACCAAGTGCACAAAAAGACTCCCAACTATGTAGGAAAGGAGACCAAGTGCACCAGAAATATATCTACACTTGCAAACACATCAAAACTCCAAAAATTGATCAGTTTTCAAGCTTGTTTCACGTCGTGTTCACTAGAATGTCGACAAGGAAATTGAGGTGTTAAAAACAACATGATAAAGCTAACCGTCAAAGCTTAAAACATCATGTAATATATTCCTAATCAAACCAACAAGTCCATCAAAACAATGCATAAACATAAGTCAAACCAAAACTCCAATGCTCATTTGATGAAGCCACATTGTTTTTCCCTTTCTTCTCTAATATTGTTATGTTGCTCTCAAGTAGACAAGTGCACCTACAAAATGAAAACAAGTATGGACAAAATGATAGCGAGATTACTCAAAAATTATGGTTGCAAGAATAAGACCAAAGAGGCCAATTTATAGATTTTCATAATTTGAATCAACGGGTGAGATCAAAGACAAATCGATGGTCATGATTGCATTTGAGAACTCAAAATTAGCAAATGACAAGTTTATGACAAATTTTATTGTGCATTTGGAAAATGACAAATTAGTTAGTGCATTTAGAAAAAAGAAATTAGTTAGTGCATTCTCAATCATCGAAATTCCCAAATGGGCTTTAGGACTCTGGAATATGAAACACCAAATAAAAGTTGTTGATTAATTCTTTCAAACAGGACCCTTGCGCAGCTAAGAGGACATTCTTTCGTCAATATATTTCAGCACGTAAATATTAGTTTCCCAGTTTGAAACTATAGACTCCTCCAATATTAACCATGCATTTGATTAATATTTTCCAAATAGTTTCTCCTCACAGCAAGGAATACTCATTCAATAAAGGCTTTGACCAAATATTTAAATCCCAACTCAAGCCCTTCTAGGTTCATTCGCATTTCATTGTTTATTAGTTTCATCAGAAATATACTCCAAACCAAGAAGAACGCACGGGCATGAATGATTCAGCAACAACCCAGCTACGACAAGCTCCAATCTCATGCTATGCAGTGACCAAGATCTGTAAACTCATGAAATCTCACAGTCCGGAATTTTTTCTCTAATAAAAAACCCTGATAAACATTTCTGGAAAATTGTTTCTGAATAAACTCCACAGGCTGGCAAGAAAACAGGCTCTAATACCACTATAATATCCCCAATGGATATTCTCCCCAAATTTCTCAAAGATATCTCAAAAGATTAAACAAATAATTTCATGCAGTGAACTATTGATTCAATAGCAAGGGCCCAGATAAAAAATAATCTCAGAAATATTCTTTCATTCAATCTTCAGCAGTATCATAACACGATCCAATCTTAAAAACAGAAGTTATAGTCAGATCGATAACTAGAGAAGAACCTGCAACACAATGTGAACTCCGCCGCAAATCCACCTCAAAGGATGAACTGGGTTTCCGTCCAATCCACCGAGAAAGTCTGAAGGTTTCTGTCCTCAGGTTTCGGAATCGAAAGCTAGAAGCTTCCTGGAGTCTCCAAGAGATAAGATAAGATAAATTTATTAATGTCCAACGGAAGACCAACAAGGGTCTATGGGACAGGAAACAAACAACCAAAAAGCAAGAAACCAGCGGATCACCAAACAGTGGTCGGGGGAACAACAAAAAGAACAAGGAACCAAACAAGAAGCAAAGAACAAAGAACCACCAGGGCAAGGACTAGGGGTCCTTCCTGAGTGGAAAGAAGTCCAACACAGAAGGATAGTGACCCGGAAGAATAAGGGTACGGAGCCATCGCCGTGATCTGTTGGTGGTCTGTCGCTGATGAGTAGAAGCACTGCGAGGTTTCACGGATCTGTAGTGACCGATGGTGGAGGCACATGAGGGCTGCTTCACACCCCGAGTCGGGGGTGAGGGCGAGAAGAAATCCGTAATGAGTTGCTCGGTGACCAGCTTCTGGGGAAATAGAAGCCGCAAGGTATGGTTACGAAGCCAAACCGTCTCTCGTAAATAGGGTGCCAGACATTTATGGTCAAAGTAGCAAAAGAAGGAATTCAAGGAGTTGCAATCTCTGAATAAGCAATAGAATCTCCCTCTGATCTCATAGTATATAGGGCAGCGAAAAATGAAATGTGCCTCGGTTTCAATCTCAGACAATGTGCACAAACTGCAAATACGATCCTCTCTGTCAATGTGATGATTAGTCTGTGCACGCAGGCGGTGAGAGCCAACTCTGAAAGATCCCAACGCGATCCAGAGAGCATGGCACCAATGTTGTGATAAATATTTGGGTCGAACGATGATCTCATCCTGGATGTGTAAGAAGTGCTTAGCATAAAAAGCCATCCTCGGACGCAAACCCTCACTAGGGTTGGTCCAGGTCGAGATGATGTACTGCCTGTAGATGTCAAGTCTGACATGCTCATTCAACTCCTGTCTGGAGGGAAGAAGATGAGTCAGAGCGTCCAAAGAAAACTAGAAGAGGGGTAGGCGATCAATATCAATCCCGATGGAACCCAAAAGGGAAGTGGCCTGAGCATACCAGCAACGAGATCTAGAGGAGGTGTCAGATCTAGCCAGCTCAACAGAAGAGCAATAGGCGAGGTAAGAGTATCTACTCCAGCCATCCGAAGAGTCTGTGAAGCAACGTAGGCGGTGAAGAAACCAAACCAGGTATAAGATGGCTCCCAACCTAAAGGGATGAGCCCCGAACTCAGCCAGGATGATGTTGTGGGAGGTGGCACGATGACATCTGATGATTCGCCATAGGAGGAGAGTTTGTATACACTCAATAGAGGCCCATTCAGAATCAAGGAGGGATGGTCCCCAAACAATAGAGTCATAGAGTACAGTAGGCCTAACCAGAGAATCCAGGAGGGATAACTTGGACGAGGTGTCCTGAAAGTGGTGTCTAAAGCACTATCTCTCAATCAAGGCGAGGGAACCCATCCCTTTGCTGATCATGGGCTGAATAGCAGGTCTCAAACTGAAGCGAGGACCGGAAAACTTAACCCCGAGGTATGTGTATGCGGAGGCAATCTCAATCTCTTGTCCCTGGAAGTAGAAGTGTAAATGCGAGGTCTTCAAGCAGTTGAAGACCATGACTTGGGTCTTCCCCAAATTAACCACGAGCTGTCTCAAGTCACAAAAGGAGGCCAAGATATCAAGAATTTTCTGGAGACCCTCAAGTGAGGAGGCTAAGAGAATCACGTCATCAACAAAAAGAATGGAAACTAAGACCTGGTGTAAATAGCAGACATCACCAGGGAGAGATGAATCTCTGATGAAACCCTCGAGCTCGTCAATGTAGATGCCAAATAAGGTGGGGGAAAGAGGGCATCCCTGTTTCACCCCAATAGTGCTTTGAATAGGATCTGAGAAGCCCTCCGGGTTCCTGAATCTGCCCACAACACACTCGTAAAGTCTCATAATAGCAGTCAAAAGAATCTTAGATATCCCAATGTCTCTAAGTCTCTGAAAAAGGGCCACCCGAGGGACGGAATCAAACGCCTTACGAAAGTCAATGAAGCAGCAATAGACTTTCGCAGAGCAATAGCAAGCCTCCTCAATGATCGCCTGTAGTGTCAAGATTTTGTCCATGGTCTGGTAATCTGCACGAAAACCGGCCTGACCTCTAGCCCTACAGTCCAACCTGTCAAGCTACGAAGAAAGGATAGTGTTCAATGTCGTGGCATAGAGTTTGGCAAAGGTATGCCCAATCATGATGGTTCTATAGTTGTCAAGGTCCGATAAAGATCCAGCTTATGGATCGGATGGATCACATGTCTCGACCAAGCCTCAGGGAAGCCGGTGCAAACCACTCTATTAAGAGCCAAGTACCGTGATACCGAGCTTGAGGAGCTCTGCCTGAAAACCATCCTCGTTGGCTGCTCTACTGCACCTCATAGATTTGACGGCCTCGTAAATGCTAGATGCGGTGAAGATATGGCAGTGAGGGGGTGGGATGAGGTGGAGAGATGGTTGGCCCGGGATGTCATAGAGAGTGGAGGTGTGGGAGATGAGGGAGGCAAGGTCGATGGTTGAGGGCGGAGGGGGGTGCCGCGGGAGTAAGGTACGCCAAAAGAGCTTAGGATCCTAGGTAAGTGTGTTACACAAGGCTCTGCACTGTGAAGCAATGAAAGAATGTTTCTTCGCGCGAAGAAACCGGTGGTAGGAGTAATGGAGATCAACATAATCTGAAGGGAGGGACTCAAAGGCCGAACGTAATCTGCAATGGAAAGCTTTACAATCATCATCGAACCAACGGTTCATGGGGCAAGTGTTCCGACATTTAGATCTGGAGACAGGGCGATGGGGGATGGAAAGAAAATTCGACTCCCAAATGGCCTTGGTCAGTAGATCAAACATGGAGGTAACATGGCTACACTCAGAGAAGCTCACAGGGGAGAGGAGTCGACGCAGGTGGAAGGTGAAAAGGCCACAATCCCCCTCAGTATAGTGGAAGTGGACATGGTTGTGGGCGTGTCCCAAAACAGTCGGGAGGCTGGGTGGGTGGGGCGGGCAAAGGGGGGAAGAAACGAAGCACAAGGCTCAAAAGAGCATGATCAGCCAAAGGAAGGCAAGAGATGGTGAAGCGGCGGATGGAGGGGACAAAGGAGGCAGCAGTGAGCACATAATCGACCATACTAGCGCCACTAGGCCAGCATGTGAAAAGCTCAGAACCGGGAAAGCAAGAAAGGTCGTTCAGAATGATCAGATCGAAGGACTCACAAAGTTGGAGGAGGTGGCGACCATAAGTGGATAATGGCCCACTGTAGTCTTCTGAGGTACGCTGAAGCCCAAGGTTGGCCGGATCTAACTCGGAAGTGCAGGTCCAATCAGTGTCCCGGTCATGTATAGGTGACTGTAACTCTTTAGTCCGTGCATTGAAATCTCCAAGGATGAGGACATCGTCCGAGGCACTGAATCTAGAGATGCCCTCTAGAAGATCCTGAAAAGGATCCCCATTCTCGGCACTATGAATGGCATACGACAAGAAGGTCGGTGGGAAGTAGCAAACCGCGATGAAGATATCTCTCTGGCGGTGACCAGCGTGGTGTACCCGGATCCACATGAATCTAGCAAATATGTCTGAAAGGACAATAGAGGTAGCGGTGAAAAGGTTGTCCCGAATCAAACAGGCCACACTGCCAGAGCCTCGTACACCACCCGAAGTGCGGACCTCCTCTCTACATACAGATAACCACTGATAACCAATGAAACCTGGGAGGGGACGTGCGGGGCTCTCATGTGTCTCTGTAACCACCAAGATATCAGCAGACCCAACCGCATCCTGAAGAAGACCCAGTAACGACCAAAGAGAACCGTTACCGTTCCAGCAGTTGAGGAGAAGCGAGGCAGAGGGGGGTGGCCCACCCCTGCTCAACTGCCGGTGCGACCGTCATTTGGCCCTATCGACATGTCTCGGTTCCCACCCAGCAGGAGGAGAATCACGAATAACTGCTCTAAGGTTCCTGACAACTGCCCATTTCCCACTGCCTCTAGCCTCAACAACTAGGGATCTGGCTTGTTTCAGTTCTACCATCTGTGACCTAGTGAGATCCTCATCCAAATAAATCTTCGAGGGAAGAGTGAATAATTTCATCTTCGCTCTAAGAGCCTGTAACCTATCGTGCAAGGAAGAGAACCTGATGACAAGTGTACCATCCTAGCCAAACCAGCAGCTGTCGAGTGTAATATCGAGAATATCAAGCTGGTCCTTGAAGAAGGATTGCCCAACAGAGGATGGATCAGCAGTAGAGGGGAAACCACAGACACTCAGATTCAACTCGCGTTTCCGACTCATGCGTTCATCAATCATCTTACCCTGGACTAACTCCACAACGCCTAAGAGAGGTGCAACAATAGCGTTGTTATTGCAGATAGAGGCCTAGGATTTGACTTTCTCCTCAGTTTCAGTCATTAGTGAAGAATGTTTGGAAATCAAATCAGCTTGTTCCGTTTTGATGTTGTCGAGTTCATTCAGTTGTGCAATGACAGATTCCAGATCAGTTTGAATACCCATTGCTTGTGATGTGAAGGTAGATAAGAAACTGTGTAAAAGAGCTCGATCGGCTACAGCTTGTTGTAAGAGAGTGGCCATTTCAGAAGTAAGGGTTGCCATGTTGTTTTTGAGTAACTGATTTTCTGCTTCTAATTTAAGGAGTCAATCAAGGAGCTTCTGGGAGACATTGGATAAAGAAAGACATGTGTCTTTCAGAGCTGCACCATCAATTTCCAGCTTATTCAAGCAGTCCACCATCTGCTTATATGTATCTGTATCGGGTGGGGGTTCCATGGCCTTCATCCCCTGCTGTTGTACAGTAAGCAATGTGTCACAGTCTCAGAGTCTCAGACAGGATTCAGACATTCCGTCAAACAGTTATCGTGCAATGTTTTGTTGTTGTCCCGGATACAAAGCAATGAAATTTTGAACCCAGCCTGGCCCGACAGATGTATTGATAGTTAGATGCTTAACAGACTGGGCCTTGGTCTAGAAGGCTGCCTCTTTGCTGCCGTAACTAGGCCCTAGTCTAGAAGGCTGACACTTTCCTGTCGTAACTGGGCCCTTGCCCTTTCACTGTCGTCTCTTTTTGCTTGTCTGCTAGCCCACCAAACAAGCCCACTTGTTGTCTGTCTGCCTACGGGCCCTGTTGTTGTCTGTGTGCCCTTCGTGGAAGAAAGAAATGGTATTCACCTGCGTGCCTGCCTAACTGCTCACCTGTCTGGAATCTTGCCTACGTGTCCACCAGCGAACCCTGCTGTTTACCTACATAGCTTGAGAAGGGGAAAAATTGTGTACATCCGCGGGCCATGCTGACCTGATGTTCACCTGTGGGCCCTGTGTGCTCCCCTGTGTGTTTTCTCACCTGTTTTCTCACCTACGTAGCAAGATCTTTTAAGGTAGCGTGTCTTTGTGTCGTCTCTTAAATCTGCAACTTACCTATGTTGATTTGTGCAATTACCAAGTTTGGAAGGTGTTACCCCCCGCGATTGCTAGGTTTCAATCTCATAAATAAATTCATAAAACTAAACATGCTAAAATGAGCTCCTCCTTTTAAGCACAACCTGGTGACTCTTCACCTTCCCATTTCTGTCTTTCGTCTTCTAGCCCTTTTGTCTCTTATTAACTCTCCTTATAATATTAAATTAATTTTCATAATCTCCCTAGTCCCCTTAAGTCATTTAATTTATTATAAAGTTGGCTAATGAAATCTCTAATGTCCCAAAAAAAAGGGGACATTACAAGGGATGCTTCAAGAAAAGAACATGCACAATAATGCAATTAACAACCTTAACCTCCCAATTAGTCTATGGATGGAATGTTGTGGATTGTGTCAATTTTGTATCCATCATCAACCAGATAAATACAACAAATGACTTAGAAACCTATTGTTTGTATGAAATGCAAAGATTTGTGTCAAGCCAACCCATGTGTTTTAAAAAACAGCTTAGCAATGTCTTCTTCAAAGACCCATTTCTTCTAGAGCATTAGAACTTTCATCCTTGCAACACAACATATACACAATAATGGCCTTACTTGTGCATGAATAGACAATAAAATTCATAAGAATAATCTACCATGGCTTGTCAATATTTTCCAAGAGTTTACACAATAATGGACATGCTTGTGCATGAATAGACTATAAATATCTACCATGGCTTGTCAATATTTTCCAAGAGTTTGAACCAATCATACTTTTTATTGATTGGTTTTGCAATGCTATAGGCTGTGTGAGACATGATGAATGACGCCGTCGTACTGTAATTCTAGTAAGTAGTACTTGTGCAAAACTATTGTTGTATTCTCTATTCATAAGCGATATACCACCCAAGTTTACTTAACTCTCAAATCATCTTCTAAAACTCGGTAGGAATACATAAATGCCTAATGTGCATAAGATTACATTCTCCATGTGGTATTCAAGTCCTTGACACATGGTTGCTAGTCCCTATAATATCTTAACAATGTTAGGATCTCTAGAGTATGGTTAAGGCCACTCTGCTGTCTCATGATTATAGGAGTCCACGACTATTATCAAGGCTACAATTGACAGATGTCTCGGCCAGTCAACAAGCATATTGGTATTGGGTTATGTCTCCTAAGCATTTGTTTTCAAAATTACTTTTTATTAGTAGCGCTTTTTCACATCTAAAATAGAAAAGTTATCGCATTTATCCAAAACAAATAAACAACTATGAACTTAAAATCCAAGTAGCAATGGTACTAAATTGAAGATGCTTCCTTCAACTAAACTTGGTACATTTTCTTTCGAGGCAGTTCTCTACAATTTTTAAAAACTGTGACAACTTTTAAGAAAATATTTTGAAAATGGATGCCTCGTAACACTAACCCTTGACCTTAATAACTTGTAAGGAAGTTATTTATTGGAATTGCTCTATTAAGGGCCCAAGTGTTAGCTTGATAAAAGAGGCCATTAAACATACAAAAGCGTCTTAAAGGATGTATACCAGAGGTTCCTTAAGAATTTTTTATTGTGTTCATATTGTTAAAAGGATTACATCTTGTAAGCTTAAAATGGGTAATCACATAAAAATATCTATGACAAAATATCCTGGATCAGCCCTTTGATCAATCTAAATAATGAACCGCAGATCTTGTTTAGAAAGGAACAAGAAAACACTTATAAACGTCCCTCAATAAAAATATATCACAGCTATGACCTCTTCTCTCATTGCTAGTGACTTTTACAGTAAAAGAACTCAATCTTGTTTTACCTTGTGTCATATCAACCCAAAACTTGTTTACTGTGAAAGATGAAGGATACATAAAATTGTATAATTATTCAGTCTTTCCACTTAGCCATCTCGAATATAGAATACTGGCAACTCCCGATGCCATCAAACCCAATAAGTACCCACCTATTGTACCATAAGTTACACATATTGGCCATTCCTGCAAACAAGAAGCTGAGTTAATGATTATTATTTATAAATTGCACAAGGACTTATATCACTAAAGAAAATTTCACAGTTCTCTTGTACCTTTCCTTTGCCTTTATTATATCCTCTTGTAATGCACTACTGTAAAAATTTCTATTGCAATTTCACAATGTGCATCATCAAATCTTTCACTTCCTCAATTCATTACTCTGCTAAGAAGGTAAAGACAGCATATATAAATGAAGGCGTGTTATAATGGCCTACTAAACTATCATATGCAATGCTGCAGGATATCAGTAAGGTTTTAGTGTACAAATTAAAAATCAAATATTTCTCGTCACATTGGCAAAAAATCTCAAAGAGATGCCCTAGTTAATTTAGTATTACAGAGCCAAGAATGCAGAAAGCATTGTACTACGATGAGAAAAACAGCATTCTTGGCATCTCTTCTTTACACAAGTAGACATCACCTTAAATTCAAACAAGAAAATTGAGAAGAATTATTCACTTTATCACTTGATAAAAAGTGGATGTTGAAAGAATAATGAACATTGTTTGTTTATTTCATTGACAAGCAGTTAGTTGTTAGTAGGCAATAAGATAGGAGTTAGTTTTCTATTCAGTAGTATTTAATTTGTGTAAATGCACATTATTTCTTCAATTCAAGGAACGGAGATTTTGGAGTCTTCCACAATTCTGCATTGTTTTATTGTTAATAGATGATCGGCAGATTATCATTGTTTCTTTGATGCTCTAAAGTTTCTTCAATTGGTATCCAAGCACAGGGAAGGGTTGATGTAAATATCTGATTTGAATGGGCAATGAATTTCTATAAAATGGATAACCAAATTATTTATTTCATGCTCAAAAATTCCTTCAATTGGTATCCAATCACAGGGAAGGTTGATGTAATATCCTATTAAAATGGGACAGTGAATTTCTATGAAATGGATAACCAAATTATTAAACCCCAGCCCTTTAGGAGTAGCTGTATCTAAACTTGCTATATATTAGGCATAGATATGAAATTTAATTGAATTGCAGCTTGCATGAATGAATCTCTATTGGTAGAAAAGGGATAAGTTACTGAAAGCTCTGTTAGTATTTGTGGTCTTTTCGGAAAGATCAATGATGTGTATGCTACGATGAATAATAAATAATCTTATTTATTATTCATCCTAACATACACCTCATATATTATTTTATCAAACTCTGTATAATGATAACAGCTTGGTATTATCCCAAAAGGGACGACTTCTTATTTATCTTGAAAGTCGACTTTATATTGCCACAAGGGACCGACTTGTGTTGAATGTCCTTGAGAAATTAATTAATGCCAATCCTTGTCGGCTCATTGCAATTAAACATGTCTTCTCTCATATATATATGAGACTTGAGGTGCGGGTTATCTAATGTATAGAAGACATAACATGCAGAGGATAATTCGCACCTACAGCAGTCCTTAATCTAATTTTGCAGCAGTAATAACTCAGTCATTTTCTCACATATATCTGAAGAGGATATGCAGCTGAAGATGAAGGAACATTAGGCTCAAGGTGAAGAAAATATTAATTGCTACAAACCGGGTATTATCTTCTCCTTTCTTGTTTATCTCTGTCAATTTTATTTTCAGTATTAAAAGGTATTTATAGATTGTATTTTTCCTTACAAAATCTGAATATATTAACACTCCCAACCCTTCTCCTCAAGGATAAATTGCCAATCTGCCTGTCGTTGTATGTTTGCTGCTTAACAGTGATTTGACTTCAATCTATTGTTGATTTAGGAAGAACTGAGTTCTTCTCATCTGACAAGTTTGCTGCAACTTCTTTTTAGCAGGAGCAACCTGAGTCAAATATACTGCCGAAAAAGGAGGTATTTGCAGTGCTGGCCACATGCAAGAATTGTGTCTGAAGCCAGATCAGTCAAGTTCTGTTATCAATTTTGGACTTATGTATATCGTAATTATTTGTTGTCCCCATTTTATGCAAAATTGATTTGTAAGCATTTTGCTCAGTTTCTGAGTTTTCCCATAAGCTTCTTGGTGAGTTGGAGAGAACTTCAAACTTTGTGCTGGGGGTTGGCTAGCAGTGACTTTGGTTCTTGGCAATGAGAGTGTGGATCATCACACCACTTTCAAAAGAGATTTCCGATATTTGGGAAGTCCTCCAAACTTCTTGAAGGAGTAATCTATTTTGAATAAGTCACCTGGTGGCTTTGATCATTATCTCAAGTCTTCAGCATCATGTTTGTATGATCAGAGTTTGATTTCCACGTCGTTCAATACTTTCTGTAACTTGGCCAAACTATTAAGTTATTTAATTAATTCACTTAAGTTGTCTAATGTTGGAAATATTAAAAGGACAACTTTATGTAATAACTTGTTAAAAAGGTATTAAGATGTGTTTTAAGTTGGATGCCTACGCTTGAGGGACTTTGCACATGAAAAATAATATTATTATATTAACTCTCCTAAAAGATCTTTGTGAGTGAAAAAAGGAATTATTATATGTTTAATTGACTATTTCCATCCAGATAGCTGTATAAGGAGGTTGTGGGATCATTTGGAGGACAGACTTGTGAATGCTATTGTTATGCTCCTGGAAAAAACCTGAGTTCTTACAAAGCTTCCTGAGAACAAAAACCCTCTTGGAGTTGCTGGTTTCTGAAACAAAAACTCCCTAGCTAGCTTAGTGATCTCATACAGAGATCACCATTGTGCTTCAAATCAGAGTACCAGTTTTGAGTTGCAGATTACAGAATCATTTGTGTAGATTTTGTTTAAGTTTTTTGATGTGAAATACAGGGCGACTGAAGAAGTGTTATTGCTGGGCCATACAGCTTGTACCAACAGGCTATACCATTCCTATTGGCCGCCCTATGTGAGTATTTCTCTGAATTTATTCTCTATTGATGCTGTTGGATTTGCCATTTATCTATCTCTGCAGGCCATACATTTTGTAGAGGAGTTGCAAACAAGGAGAGATTGTACAATTGTAACTGTTGGGATGTACCATGCTAGGAAAGACTGTACAATTGTACCTGTTGGGATGTACCATGCTAGGAGAGATTGTACAATTGTACCTGTTGGGATGTACCTGTTGGGATCATACCTGCAGCCTTCATCACTTTCATCTACCTTAGGTATAATGTTGTTATTTCATTTTGGGAGAGCTTGTTCATGATCTTTGGGATTCTATTTGGTGTATTTCAACATGTTACAATTACATAGCACTTATATTCAGCAGCTAACCCTCTTATTTGATGTTTACAATGCTTACGTACTAATATTGCAATGCTTTGGATGGTCATACCACCGGAAGCTCTTATTTATATGCATTCAATATTGTAACAATGGATGGCAGTATCGCCAGTGAATTACTTTCGTTATTTGCTAATACCCCACTGAACAAATGGTATTTTGTAATCACTTTGTTGGTTCCTGAAAAGGCTTTACACTTATAAAGCTACCAGTACACTATTCAATACATTCTATAGAAGAGCCAACTCCAATGTTCAAAGTCTTAAGAGGACTAGACCAACTAACAGGGATACTGAACTATCCCTCTACACTTTAGGTTCTGCAAAACCAAGAGGGGGACTCCCTTCAATGCCCTTTGAATACACACTGAATGGCATTAATACAAGCAGATATCTCATATAAGGCTCAACACAACCGGGAGATACTAGATAATGGCTAATTACCCATTAAACATCAACCTTGCTGGGAGCATGAGATTAAAAGAACCACAACTAAACTGGAAAATAAACAGAATTCTATCCAAATATGGAATAACCATGTATACTGAATCACCAAGGTAACAATTTCCAGCAAATTCTAGACCAATGCCTTATCCATTGGGAGATATAATCACCTTAACATTTCTTGTGCAAAGACATAAACTGCGACTGATTCATGACTCGGACTATTATTGCCTTACAATAATATCCTTCAATGTAATCTAAAATTGAACTTCTTATAACGATCCTTGTACCAACCCTATGAACTCATGAATTAATTTTTAGCATTTTAATTGATCCTTGATCAAAGCTTAGAATTAAGACATACACATATAAACAATATGCAGTGAATTGAATGAGAAATTAAAGTTTGTTGAATTCACAACTCATAGAACTAACACAAAGGAGAGCACCAATCAAGATTATATTTCATTGATGTTTCAGAATCGTCATCTTCATACAATAGTTTGTTCAATGAAAATAGGACTCAATAAAACTAAAACTCTGATACTAAAACATATATTGCTCTGTCAATTGTATAAAAACATTAAATTATACTTGTTAAACCTGACTGAGTATAAGCTTATCAAAAATTTGGACAAAATTTCTCAACGCTTCCTAAGTGATCTTGGAAATCCTTTTATAGAGTAAGGATTGCAACAAGCTTCAGATCACTTAGGGCAAAATTACATTTAGAATACTTAACAATAAAAACCCAGGAAAGCATCTTCAAAATTTGCTACGCGAAAAGTTAGCTTCATCAAAATGACATCTGGCGCTTTTGTCTGTAAGTAATCAGATACAATTTCTTTGAGTTATGTAGTATACCCGCAGCTTTTGACGGCAAAGTCAAGGTATCTATTCAGATAATTGTTCTCCCTGTAAACAAGCTCAAGCACCAAGTCAGCAACCGACTGCAAAAAGACAAAACTGGTGAAGTCCCCACTATTTCAAACTACCTTCTTGTTGTTCATCTCTACCTCCCACCTGGAAAACTCCTTGTCTGTTGGCCACTCAAAAGATCTAACAGTCTCAATCTGGCTAACAGCTTCAGTCCATCGGGCATTGATTAGGACCCTTGTATCAAAAATAAACTTAACCAAATCAACTTCAACACTGAACAAATTGTCTAATACCTCATTAAATCTTGGCACATCAATATCATTGGTTAAGTTTAATAACGTTTCAATACTTTCTACAATCAAATCAAAATCCCTTGTCTATATGGGGATATCCTTCAGCTTTCCCTCCTTGTCATAAATACTAGGGAAATAAGCATTATAAGATTCAACTAAAAACTTTAATTTTTCCTTTATCACTTGATCCTTCCCTGCAAAGAAAGTAAATAATGTACTCATTGTTCCCACCATTTTCTTTGTGTCAGAGATTTTATCAAGCAAATCAGACCTATACACCAAAATTGCATCTAGCTTCTCCAATGACACATTCTTGCCTGCCCACAAGGTAAGTATGGGATTCAAAAATGACATGGCCTCTGCACACTTTTCCTCAGCAGATTGCAAGGATACATGGGAACTACGGACAATACTCAGCTTGCCCTTCAAGATGTCCACCCTGTGTTGTAGAATCTCCATTAGTACTCTGATTCCCAGAGTATTTTTCTCTTCTTCCAATTTCACTATTCTTCCAGCATATTTATCCAATTTTTCATTAACCTCAGTAGGAATAACAACATCTGATGCAACAGGAGTGAACTCACCAGTAGTTCCTACAGCTGCATCCACTCTTTCACTAGCAACAGACAGATTAGCTAACTTTTCATTTAGCTCAGTAATTCTTTCCTCCAGCTTTGCATTCAGCATAAGCTGCCCCTCATACTCCTTGGATACTCAACTAAGGCTATTGTATGTTTTTGCAACCCTTTTCTCCATGTCTTCTGCCTTGGCTCTGTTCAAAAATGAGACATGAGTTAACAAATCTGCAACTTCCACATTGCTCACATTCTGGATATTCCAGATGAGCTTATTCCCTTGTCTTTGATCTTGAATATCTAAGATCTTTGGCTTTTGTGTTGCAGTAGCAAGTGACCAAATTGCCAATGTTTTTCTCTTGGGGTTAAAACTTGAGCCTCTTAAGAAATCCCCATCCTCAACCTCAGATTTAAAAATTTAGTCTGGTTGTTTCCTTATTTAGTCAATCATAAAGGATGACTACATATCCCATCCAGGTAGCAAAAGCATCCCACTTCCTTTTACTAATTCTCTTGCTTGTCCAACAAACAGTGTATGACTGTCAGGATCATACTCCTGCAATGCTTTTACCAATTTCTCCTTATTCTCATTAGTGTCATCCTCAGGACTCAAGTTTATTTTCAGTTCGTTTTCTTTCAATTTGAAAAGAAAACTTTTGAATTCTTGTGTTTGGATGAAATCATCATCCTGCATAAACAAATCATAAAGCAGCAACCTATCATCTGTTTGAGCAACTAATGCTAAACTTGATTCCCATGTTTCTTCACCTTGAGGTGGCTTTTGTGCATCCCTCAAAGACTGTCTAATCTGGTGAAAGTAGGGCCCCTTTTCAATGATTATTGCCTTAGACTTGTCCTTCATCATTTGGGGAGCATGCTCCACCTTTTGCCTCTTTCCTATTGGTTATTGGGAAGATTCAACTTCATCTCCTTCCTCCACTTTCACAGAATATTCCCTCATGAATGGAACATCCTCATGCGATGATTCCACATCTATGGGATTGACTCTGGCTTCTGCTCCTCCGGGCATTTCTAGCATTTTCTCCATAATCTCATCATACTTCTCCAGAAGTGTTTTTATTCTATCCCAATATCCTAATTCATTGTAAAAACCAAGAAAAGAAGGATCCATCTCCTTGAACTTTGCTTCCACTCTCTGAATATCATCCCATTTTCTTCTCTTCTCAGCCAATTCATCAGAGGTAATTAAGTTTCTGCTAATATCCTCTTCAGGCAATCCTTCATGTGATGGCAAAGGAACATTTGCCATTTCCTTTATGTTATTCTTCATGAACCCCTCGGAGTCACACATTCTTGCCTTTGCAGTCTGTAACATGTAATGCCTCAAAAAAGCATTAAGGGGATCCAAAGCCCATTTCCCCACTATGAAATCCTCCACTACCCACAACCTAGGTAAAAAAGTTCTCTTTTTCTTCTTCTTACCTAAGTATTCCTTATCTACCAAAGTCAATTGCCAAATGAATTCAATAATTCCCAACCTAAGAGGGACATATTTCGGTAAAAGGTGTGGTGGCTGAGGGCACCCATAAACCCTAATAATTGTAAAATTCTCAAAAAGAAAAGCATCACCCCAATTATGCCTTATAGGTCCCTTACTGTTTGCATGTAAGGGTCTTATCATTCTCCTAAGGGCAAGAGGGACTCTATCCTCTCTTTCTCCTAACAAATCCCTAATAGGGTCCACAATCCAATTTTTAAAATGCAAAAATGAAGAAAGATAAGTAGTACTTTCCCATACCCTTGTCCAAAGCTGAATTGGCATTGGCATGCCCATATCCTCCTTCAGCAAGATCAACTCCTTATCCATGTGTTCAGCATTGTAATACAGAATGAGATGCATGAGGATAGAGTAGTACTTGAAGTCAATCTTGGAAGGATTGCTTCGTATTGCGTCTAGGTCACTCTGAAGTCTGTCAACTATATAGCCAACGTAGTCGTATTCTTTGTTCAACTGGGGATGTTGGATATCCATATCAATCATCAGCAAATCCTTTGTGACTGTCTTTCCTCCTTCAACTCCTAATACCTTACATAGACCATATACCATGTATTTGAAGAAATTGTAAAATGTATCCAAATCATAAGGCTCCTTCACATTAGCTAGAACTGGTATAGGTCTCTTTCCATCTTTGGGCATGAATTTGGGCATTACATTCTTCTTCAACACAGGCTTGTGCAAATGGTATATCCTTTTTTCCTCATCTAGGTCTATATCTACACTCATGGCACCAGAAATGTCGAATGCTTCCACAAAACTCGCTCTATCAATTCTCACCAGAGTTGATTTATCTTTCTTCCTTATACATTTTGTAAGCAAGCAATAATGTTTTGCCAACACCCTTACTAGATTAACATCCATGAACACATCAGGAAAATCAATCAATTTAGCCATATTCATCACCCATGGATTACACACCAGAACATCCCTCATTCTGTTGTTGAAGAAAAACAAGAAACGTGATGCGAAAGAAGAGCTCGGAGTATGTGGATTCTTATAGGGAGAACATGTGTCCTGTCATGTCTGATCATTTGCTGACATTGCATTTGAGGTTCTTGGCAAAAACTGCACCCATTCTTTTGAAAATTTTATCTTTTGTTTGCCTCCCTACAGCCGCAGACTGGGTAGAAGTAATTGGTTCTGCCATTTCTCCCAACTAACAAACTCTCTGAACAAGACAGGAAAGCTTCTTCTCTGCAATAATTCTTTCTGCAACTGCAACGGTTTAATTCTCAAGGCACTTTGCTTCTCACAGAAAACAAGATTGGCATTGGATACACAAATGATGGCTATGAACACTGCTTTAAAGCTTGTTCTCGAGTACCAACTCTTTCTCAATCAACTCACCATTAATGTTAACGCTCATAATAACTGCAGTTAACCGCGGAATGAAAACGGTTATGTCATCAAACCGCGAAATCAGAAACCTTGAGTAGTCTTTTAAAAATCATTTAAAAAATGTGTTAGCAAATCGTTGTCGTGTCACTTTCTCATTCGGCTTTGGTCCCACTTGCCACTTTTCAACTCCAGTCAACTACATCTGTGGCATGAATTTTGCTCTATGACTCAAAACGTGACTTGCAACCTTGCGCCAGCACGTAGCAATTACCTCTGCACGGTCACAACCCTCAAGGGAAATCGCATCATAACTATGCGACCTTGCGCAAGCAGCTAGCAATTACCCTTTCGCAAGGCCGCAAGTCTCAAGTGTTCAAACCAAAACACCTTGCGATTATGAGCCAACCGTTGATCATGATACCATGTATACGTGTCCATATCTCACAACACCGCAGGTAAACAACATCTCCTTTAAACCTCGCAGGGCCGCGCCAAAGATTTTTACTTCATATTTTCTTTAAACACGTGGCAGCCTTTTGCACCATCGCAACAACTTCCTTGGTCGTTATAAAACACTCGCAACCCTGCGATCTGTAATAAAACACTAGTTAGTCTTTAAATTTTGTGACACGTGGCATCTTCTCGCACGTTCGCACCTTTATAACTTGACTGTTGAAACCTCTTGCAAACATGCGACAAACTTTAATTAACTGCCAACACACCTCATCGCATGGTTGCAACTGCTTGATGTTGACTACTAAATATCTTGCGACATTGCAATATACATCACCTGACCGCCTGACTTAACTGCAACGCATGATCGCAACTTGAAAACTTAACCAGATAACTGACTCGCGACCGTGCGCTACACTCCAAACTAACCGTTTCGCAAGGTCGCAACTGTTTGATGTTTAAGAATAAGACCGTTACAAAGGCGCGACATAAAAGACTTAACTGCTTCGCAAGGTCGCAAGTCTTTTATGTTACATTAATCTGACCTTGCGAACTTGCGCAAACCTCTGAACAGAGACCGCTGACTTGCAGAGATGGACATTTTGACTTCGACTGACCTCCACAGTCATATTGCAAGGATAAACAAGGGAAAAAACAACTCAGACTTGGAACATTTTAAACTCGACAAGCTGATTCACATTTGCTTGATAGATAAGAAAATTTTAACAAGGCTAATACAAAATGATGTCAAATTTGGAAAATTTAACAAAGACCTAGCCAAATTATACAGTTCTAACACACTCATCACTGTATAAGTGGAAGAGTTGTTTATGTTTGTGATCAACACTGGATAAGTGGAAGAAGTTGCATTTCAATTTCAATATTGTATATGTTTTCTTGCTGAATAAGTGGAAATGCCCTTAAATCACTCTAAATAAGTGGATGTCAACTTCTTTTGGTCGGATTAAGCACCCCACTGAATAAGTGCCATTGACTGGCTTGCCTCCTGGTGCTTTCTTATCAGTGGTTGCTTTTAGTTTAATTGTAATCATGGAAGCGTAAGCTCTTACCTTGCCCATTTCAAGATCTGGGTGATCAGAAAGTGGGAAGAAAGTTGATTTGTATCTGGTTTTGAATTGCAATATTTTCAAAAAAAAATATGGTGGTTATTACATTTTTTTATTTTTTGGGTTTTATTAAGAGCAGCAACAAACATATTCAAAAGCAATGCATAGTAAGTTTGATTGATGAAAATGAATCTGCAAGGTCAGGTTTTGGAAATTTGCTCTAGGATTTTTTTGTTTTTAAGCATATTTTGTGTATTTGATGGTAGATATGGCGGGTGGGCACTTCTAGATTATTAATTCCTATTTTTTATGGAAATAAGTCTGTTTATTGGAGTTAAGAATGCAAACATCATTAAAATCTAAAGATTGTTGGATATTGTTCAAGGAGAGTATGAAGAAACAGATGATATTAATGCATTAACTAATAAATAGAAAGAAAACTTACGTGAATGAACACAAAAGGATAAAGAAGCATTATTTTCTATTTAAGGTGTCATAAGTCAAACAATTTTACTTAGGATTACTGATCTTGTATATTCAAAACAAGCATGGAAATATACTTGTAAATGCATATCAAGGTGAGCGCTCACATAGCAAAACGAAACATTAAGAAAATGCAATAAAAATATCAAAATGGGTCATAATGAATAATGTCATGTCCCCTTTTTTGGATTAAAATAATTAAAAATGTCATAGGAGCAAAAATTGTTTGGGGAATTAATTGGCAAACCAAAAGTGTAAGATATTTTTTTTACATCAGTAAAAAAACAAATTTTCAAAAAAATGTAAAAAATTGTAGAAAAAGAGACTTTTTAAAAAAAGGGCATTTCCATAGCATAGAGATATGTAGAACAAATAAAATAGAATTTAACTCATGAATTGTAGAAATAGATTTTGTCGGTTATATTCAGATTGTTGATTGCATAGGCAAATATTCAGATAACTCTTTAAGAGGGCAGTCACCAAATAGTTGCCTAAGTGTGAGATCAAATATTAGCCAAGTCTATGAAGTAGCTGAGATCAAAATGAATTGTAGAAAATAGATTTTTTCGTTTAGCTGATTACATAGGCAAATATTCAGATAACTTTTTAAGAGGGCAGTCACCAAATAGCTGTCTTAAGTCTGAGATGAAATATTAGCTAAGTCTGTGAAGTAACTCAGATCAAATCTTATCAAACTTTTAAAGAGGGCAGTCACCAAATAGTTGTCTAAGTCCGAGATCAAATATCATCCAAGTCTATGAAGTGACTGAGATCAAAATTTATCAGACAGCAATCTAGCTACTGTTAGGAATTTATCATAAGTGGAATTTATTAAAAGTGGAAACCAATTTGAAGTGTGTAGACACAAAAAATTTCATTAAATTGTCCTCTTATCAATCTCCAATTTTCCATTAATCAGATGAATTCAAAATAATAATCCTTTCACTATAATAGCCCTATTTTTCATCCATTATATCTAATCATCTCATTAAATCATTTAAATAATATGCATATTCTATTACTATTATCCATCGACTCATTTAAATATGCTATTCTCCACTTATTTAATAAAAATATATTTAAATAAAGCCTTTACCACTTACCATTTCCTATTAACCACTTAACTCCCACTTACCATTTATCCCTCCTATACCACTAATTTCCAATTATCTCACATTCACCTTGATATGGGATTCTCTCCCGAGGAGAGCTATTTAAACACCCCTCCTCTCACCCTTTTGTATCCATCCATTGTTATTTGCATCCATCATATCCATTGTTATTTGTTATTTGTATTGAGTTGAGTTTCTATTGCATTTGCTTTTGTTTAGCATCAATCATCCTAGCTTTAAGCTTTCTTGCATTTTAGTTCTCATTCAATAGTTGTGAATCTTTGCATTTTTAGCATAATCATCTAAAATCTCTGTTCTTCATAGCAGCTTGTGCTCGTGCTTCGGAGAGCATCCATTATTGAGTGCAAGACCTTGACAGATAGGAGGGCAATGGAGTGAGATTTCTGTGTGAGCGTGTGTGTGTTTCAGATTTTTGTCTACATATGCTTTACATTAGAATGTTTCGATTGTCGAATATTGGGAATGGTCTGAAAATATAGATCCCGATTTCCCCTATTCACATCCGGCACGCTCAGTGGGACACGAATGTTGATTTAGTGGGTCAGTTTACCGTCCACGGTCAGAATTCATTTGATTATTGCATGATGTTTGTTTAAGATTTTAACGTTTTGTTTGCAAGATATACATGTTGCATGTAACTGATCTTTTCTAGGTTATGCTTTCCGGTTTGCAGGTTATGCTTTTTCACTTTCTATGAAATGATCTTGAAGGGACATTATAGAAGGAAACCCGTCAAAGACCTGTCTTTGGATTCTTCTTGCTGCATACATATTGACTTGCCATTGCTATATGTTGCATCTTTGTTTTCATCCCTAAAGTCGGTGTTTTCATCTGTCCTTGACCTGCGTATATCTGTCATGCGCTATACATTTTGAAAATAAAAAAGGTCGTGAGTTATACATTTTAGTGGTTTGTCCATGCATTAGCCTGCTCCATACATTGTACGCTGCATACGCCCATGCATGCGATATATGCTGCCAAAAATGTTTTTAGTTGTCTACATCTTATATACACATTCATTTCGCGATCAAAGAGAAGGATAAGGCATATATACGGTTACATCTGCATTTTGATGGATATGATATGCATTTTATATGATATGCTATGATATGCGTGATTCAGGGAAATATCTGAAACCATTACGTGGAAAGGTATGAAATATGCTTTTTGATTGTTATATGCTGCACTACACATGACTGAATTGAAAATACGCACATTGTAAATTCTCATTATGTGTTTTGATACATGTAGTTTACAGGTTCTTATCATGCGTGCTTGATATGCATTACATCCTCTTTATGTGTGATTAGTGGTCTGCGTTTTCAGCTCAGTGGTCTGCCTTTTTAATTGGTTTGCATTTCATTGACTTTTTGCGCATTGAATAATCTGTATTTTACATCCACCAGCATACGTTATGTTGCCAGTTTGAAAACATTACCCCAAACATTGATTTTAACTGATTATCTACATTAAACATCCATGGCATCAACTGTGCTTTCCATGTGTTAGAGGTTACAAGGCATTAGCTATGTTTTTCAACTGTGCTTTCACTGTTTGAAGTTTGACTTGGCCTTTATCTTTATTTGGTTTGTACGTTATTTCTTGTCTTTCTTATTTTGATTTTAGATTTAGTTAGTTGGATTTTAGTTTTGTTATCAGATTTAGCTAGTTAGATTTTAGTCTTGTTATTAGTTAAATTTAATTTTTGTTATTAGATTTAGCTGGTTAAATTTAGTTTTGTTTCAAATTTAGATTAAGATTAGATTAAGACCTAGTTTTTGGTTTAAATCAGATTTTAATTTTTTTAATTGAGATTAGATTTTTTAGATTTATTAATTTATATTACATTTTTTAATTTAGATTAGATTTTTAATTTTTAAATTAGATTAGATTTTAGTTTTACCTTAAATTAGCTTTTTAGTTCTGTTAATTTTAGATTAGTTTTATTTAGTTTAATTTAGTTTAATTTAGTTTAGTTTTAGATTAACTTAGTTTAGATTTTAGTTTTGTTAATTAAATTTTTAGATTTTAGTTTGTTAAATTAGATTACATTTTTAGTTTTAAAATTAAATTAGCTTTTTAGTTTTGTTAAATTAGATTCGTTTTTAGTTTCTTTTAATTTAGATTAGATTTTTAGATTTGTTAACATTAATTTTTAGTTTTGTTTTTAGTGTTGCTAATGTGTTAATTTTGGAGACTAATTTTTGTGTTTTTGATGCAGGTTGTCAATCGTTTGTCGAAGACCATATCCTGAAACTACTAATGATATTTGATGCAGGACGCATGTTGAAGAAGTGTGATTTGAAACCACTTGTCTTCTTTTTATCAGCTTTAGATCACATTTCATTTGGGATTTAAAAAGAACACAAGCGTCTGATGTGTCTCGTGTGCTTGCACACATTTTCGTTTTGTTGAATCCCAAGATAGAAGAAATGTATCCTCTCCTCTCGCCTTCACGGATCTTGGGTGCAAGAGAAATTTGTTCAATCCTTTAGAGAGACCTACCTTGGTAGGAAAAGAGGTACTCACCCCAAGGGAACGACCTCAACATGTGCTTTCAATTCGGTCTGCTATATAAATGAAAGATAAGGCCAAAGCCAAGTCTAACCAGTATTAGTGCTTGCCATAGAGTGCTAGTTCGAAAGGGGGCGTATCTTGCGTATATTAGACCTCTAGTAGGATTGGTTAGAGCTTTAAGTGGCTTACCAAATGCTCATAACCTTGCCGGTCTCCCGAATTTTAACTAAAAAGCCAATTGTTGTAGTAGCCAAAATCCTTTTATTTGCTGGCACAGGAGATCAGACCTCTAAAGCTGTCCCACGTTCTCACAGTTCAAAGTAGAGATAGCAAATTCCTTGAGATCTTCGGGTCTTTGGGAATTTGAAGTTTGGTGTGCCTGAGAAGTGTGTGTCGTGTAAGGGGGAGCCAGTGCCACCAAACTTCTAAGCTATTCGCTTTGAATAAGTGCGACTCAAATTTATCCGTAGTGGGAATCCAACAAATATTATCTCAGCCAGCCTTAGGTTGTACTTGAATGTGCTTTTATTTCATTGCAAAAATCAAATAGTCATTTTGTTTCTCATGTTTGATGTGTGTTCAAAATAAAACATCTCCAATTGGCAACCAACACCACGCTTAAAACTGAAACTTCGCAAAAAAGACATTGAAACATTGATGCAAGAGCATCCTAGGGTAGTTGGCAATCCCGTGTCACCAAAAATATGTTTTGGTTTGATTTGGTTTATGTAGTAAACCCGGTGGTAGTTCGGTGATATTCTACTAGGTGGTACACTGCTCGGTGGTAGTTGCTCGGTGTGTGTAGCTCGGTGGTGTCTTGCTCGATAACTTATCGCTCGGTGTTGTCTTACCGAGTGGTCTGGGTCTCGGTGTTCTTGTTTACCGACTGGATGTTGGAGTTCACCGACTTGTGTTTGTGGATTGGGCGTACATTGGAGATTGTATCCGTGACTTGAGGGGGTCATTGGGATCGTGCGGATTTGACGCATTGGATCGTGTGTGGACCTAAATCTAGGTTGGTGTTTTCTTCTATGTATTTTGTGTTTAGTTGCAGCCGACTGGCTCATATAATATTTGTTCATGGATTGTAATGGCCGACTGGTGCATTTAATATTTGTTTACAAGCCGACTTGTGGCTATGTTGTATAAAAGGTGTATGTGGGTATCATTGAGGCAGCAGATTTTGGGCATAGTAGATTTTGGGGGAAAAGGTTGATAGCAGACAATAGTAAGTGGGTAAGAAAGAAACTTGTAGGATTGCTTGGTGGCTTGCGAGCACAAGTTCAGATCTGGTTTCTTCGACTTAGCTGTAGCGTAGACTGGTGAAGATGGATCCTGCGAGATCTTGTTGATGTTTTATTGTTTTGGCCCTAACCGGGAAGGCCTTACAGCCCGGCATGTTGCATGTAAAATCTGAAAATGATTATGAATTGATATAAGTTGTTATATCTCTGTGTTGTTTTCCGCTGTAAGTGTGGTTTGGCTGCAAGTTTGGACTGTCCTTTATTGGATCCTCTGACTTTGACTGCATCAAGTGGTATCAGAGCGCAGTTCGTTTCTTGTGGATCTTAGGGTTTTCAAAGATCTAGAGAGATGCCTCCGAGGAGATTGGACCCTAGAGCGATTGCAGATCTTTCTGAGGAAGTGGAAGCGAGGATAACAAAAAGATTTAGAACTAAGATGACGGCAATGAAAAATGAAATTATAGAAGGTATCAGAAATGTTGGATTACAGAGAGGTCCAAGAATGGATGATGGTTATAAAGAAGCTACTGGAGACTTTGAAGCTGTTGGATCTAGTGGAGATGACAGAACTGATCAGATGGAGAGATCTGGAAGAGACAAATATGGTCAATTGCAGAGAAATGGAGCTCGGTTGAGTACAAGCTACCGAATGGAGGTGTCCAATTTTTCAGGTACATTGAGACCCGAAGATCTGATTGATTGGATCGGTGAGTTAGAAGATTACTTTGAGTTGGAAGACATTGAAGATCCGCTTAGAGTGAGGTTGGCACAGACTAAGTTGAAAGGACATGCTGCTTTATGGTGGAAAGAATTGCAGAGGGACCGAGAAGAAGAAGGTGAGATGAAGATCAATCGGTGGAGATTGATGGTGACAAAGCTAAAGGCTAAGTTCATTCCTGCGACTATGAACTTGAATTGTTTAAGAAGTTGTAGAATCTGAAACAGAAGGAGATGACTGTGGAAGATTATACCAAGGAGTTCTACAAGTTGACTATTTGGTCTGGGCATAGAGAACTTTCTAAGGAAAAGGTGGCAAGGTATGTCAATGGTCTGAGATTCAATATCCAGGATGAGATTGGTATGTTGAAGATCGACTTGGTAGAAGATGCTTATCAGTATGCACTGAAGGCAGGAGATAAGTTGAAAAGAAGACATCATAGTAATTCCCGAGGGAAAGAGAAGCAAGAACAATCGGTGAAGGATAAACCGAAAGTTGAAGATGAACCAAAACCTATTGAACCAAGGAGAAGAACAGGTAGAGGTGTGTTCAGAGGTACTTGTTATAAGTGGTGAAGAAGGACATCGGTCATTTGAATGTCCCCATGCAGATAGGAAGGTTGGTAGTCACCGAAATGCTGTGGTGAATGAGGTTGCCGAGAATGAACCTGAGGTGGAGGGTGTAACTCTTTTAATTAGGAGAACTTTGCTTCCCTCAAAGCAAGTTGATTCTTGTCAGAGGAAGAACTTGTTCAGGACTATGTGTAAGTCTGGTGATAAATGTTGTAAGGTGATTGTTGATGGAGGAAGTACTAACAACCTAGTTTGAAGAGATGGTTCAAAAACTTGGTTTGAAAAGGTTGAGGCATCCTTGTCCTTATAAGATAAGTTGGTTACAAGATGGTCATGCAGTAGAAGTGAAGGAGCAGTGCATGGTGAATTTTTACATTGGTTCTTATAGAGATGAAGTATTATGTGACATTGTGGAGATGAGTTCTTGTCATGTGTTACTCGGTAGACCTTGGCAGTATGCTAGAGAGGCTATTCATGACTGTAAAAGGAATGTAATTACTATCCTGAAAGATGGGCAAAAGTCTATTTTGATTCCTTTGAAGGATGAAGGCAAAGGAAGGAGGAACTTGAGCATTGGTAGCAGATCTGAGATGGTTGCAGGGGTTGGTGCAGACATTCAAATTCAGGGTTCTGAAGGTACATCAGAGGGTACTAGTAAAAGGAAGCAGAAGAACCGAGGGAAGAGTGTGTCGATTGAGGACTTGGAGGACATGTATATCAAGAACCAGTTTGGGATCTATGTGCTGAATCCCAACAGATGTTCATCCAACTGCTGAGAACATCTTTTCGCACCTGGGGTGTCTGATGCAGGAGCATCCTAGGGTAGTTGGCAATCCTATGTCACCAAAAATATGATTTGGTTTTAGTAGTAAACCCGATGGTAGTTCGGTGATATTCTACTCGGTGGTACACTGCTCGGTGGTAGTTGCCTGGTGTGTGTAGCTCGGTGGTGTCTTGCTCGGTAACTTAACGCTCGGTGTTGTCTTACCGAGTGGTCTGGGTCTCGGTGTTCTTGTTTACCGACTAGATGTTGGAGTTCACCGACTTGTGTTTGTGGATTGGACGGGCATTGGAGATTGCATCTGTGATTTGAGGGGGTCATTGGGATCGTGCGGTTTGATGCATTGCATCGTGTGTGGACCTAAATCAAAGTTGGTGTTTTCTTCTATATATTTTGTGTTTAGTTGCAGCCGACTGGCTCATTTAATATTTGTTCATGGATTGTAATGGTCGACTAGTGCATTTAATATTTCTTTACAAGCCGACTTGTGGCTGTGTTGTATAAAAGGTGTATGTGGGTATCATTGAGGCAGCAGATTTTGGGCATAGTAGATTTTGGGGGAAAAGGTTGATAGCAGACAGTAGTAAGTGGGTAAGAAAGAAACTTGTAGGATTGCTTGGTGGCTTGCGAGCACAAGTTCAGATCTACTTTCTTCCACTTAGTTGTAGGCTAGACTGGTGAAGATGGATCATGCGAGATCTTGTTGATGTTTTATTGTTTTGGCCCTAACCGGGAAGGCCTTACAGCCCGGCATGTTGCATGTAAAATCTGAAAATGATTATGAATTGATATAAGTTGTTATATCTCTATGTTGTTGTTTTCTGCTATAAGTGTGGTTTGGCTGTAAATTTGGACTGTCCTTTATTGGATCCTCCGACCTTGACTGCATCAAACATTGAACCTCTGCTCTCAACACAATCATGGCAAATCTCTTGGGACACCTCTTCTCTCAACACAATCATGGCAAATCTCTTGGAACATTATTTCACATTTTGATCTTTTACGTCTTTGCATAGTCTTGTACCTAGTCATACGCAGTCCTTGCATGTCTCGATGCTTCCACTCTTTGCATCATTTCATTCAGTCATATCCTAATCTTGCACTCAAGTCACTTTCCTTGAGTTGTATGTCATTTGATGTACTCTTTACCCAAGATCAAAGATCAGAACTATCATACGTGCCCATGGCCTCTTTGGCTCAACAAATTCAAGATCTTGAGAAACAAATTTGACATACAAGCCGAACAAAAGGAACCAATGACCCTTCTTGAGCCACGCCTTTGAGATGCAAACAATGCACAAATACCCAAAATAGAACAACAAATAATCAAAAAATTCAAACAATATCCCTCGAAGAGAAACTTTACGCCTTTGGGACAATCTATCAAGTCATCTTTGAAAGTACTTCTTGCGCATAATCTTATCATACTACCCAAAGCTAAAGAGTTGAACCTTAAAGTTAAATCCTCGTGGTGGAATGACAAAAGCTATTATGAGTATCATAGACATAAAGGACATAAGACTTCGCAGTGCAAAAACTTGAGACATCTTATTCAAGACCTCGTTGTTAATGGTTATATTTCTATTAAAGAACATCCTAATAATTCACCAAATAAGAAATTGGTCATATGTCAAGATACTTTTCCCAAGCAACAATCAAAATCATGAACCTACATCTAGCAATGGCCCACATATAGCCTCCATTTCTTCCACCACTGCATCCCTTAAAGTTTCCCAACAAAACTCCACATCATTTCCCTCGAACAATGAACTCAATGATGACACTTTTCATGTTAATTCCCAAGGACTATCTACTATAGAAATCGAAGTTAATCCCAATCTTGATGCAAATACCTCCCATGCTTCCAAAGTCCTAGAACCTAAACCACCATGCACTTCAATGCCAATCATACCTACTCTAGAAAGTCCTATTCAAAATGTTTTCCCTTCATGCTCAAACATGGACTCCCTCCAAGAATCCCTCGTGCATATCCAGACTCCCACCCCGTCCTTACAAGTGGCTCCATGTCAAGAGGATAATCTAAACAATGAAGAAACAAGTCCTAAAGATCAAGATCAAGATGCTGAAACACTCCAACTTCGTCCAAATTTTGACCAAGATCCCATATCCCTAGAACATCATGATGATCTTTTCATACCCTTTCACTTATTCCAAGATGATTCCTTTCCATCTCAAGAGCAAAATACTCTTCCAAGTTCCATTCCTAATTCACCCCCTAAGCAAAATCCCAATATTCCTTCCATCCCTCTAATGGTCCTATTGAAAATCCAAAGCAAAGCACACAAACCAATAATCCTCTTCCATGTCAAGATCAAAGTACCCCTTCATCTCCTTGTCATAATCCTCCATATCTACCTCAAGAACCCTTTATTTACTCTAATCCCCTTTATGATCCTAATCGTCCTCAAACTACCATCACTCCTCAAGATACCATCACTCCTATCAAAGACAATAATGAGCTCCTCGATATAAAAGCAAATCCTAATGGTGATGGCCTTCGCTACATAGCCCACCCTCAAGATGTTGAAATCCCTTTGACACGTTATATTCCTCCATTCAAACACAAGCATACACCTTCCTCATCCTCCAAATCCATTTTGGGTCCCTATACCCCAAAACTTAAGCCTTCATCCCTTCCATCCATCTTGGGTCCTTACGTCCCTCCATCTACTTACCCTATCATAAGTCAAGGTCAGCGCACACCCTTGAGTACCTTCCAACCATCTATCTACATGAACACATCTAAAAGACCTCCATATCATCCATATCCATCAATGAATCCCAATTCCTTTGGAAGCATTTTGGATGCCAAGCATAAAACTTGTAAATTCACAAATCCACATCTATTCAAGGACCAATATGTCCAATCTAATCAAAATGTCAAAACGAAGCAATATCAAAAACTGTGAGGATTCCTAAATCCCTTGTTGAAGAAATGTACTATAAAGAATCACAAGGACAAGAAAAATCAAAAGCTATGTGTATTCTGAAGTTGCTTGTTCAAGAATTTCATACTAAAGAAAAATCAAAGTTGACATTCAAGCTGCTTAATCCAAAGGCTTCCTCTAATATTCCATCCAAATGTCTTCCAACCCCTTATTCTATTTTGGGTCCTCGTGTCCCAAAATTTACATCCTTCTCTCCATCAAGATATCACACTCCAAAATCCACTTTTCCTACATTACTCCACCACCCTTCAAGGTGTGTGCCAACGTTGACCTTGTTACCCTTTCCATCTAATCCTACGCAAGTCTTCCAATACCCCATCTATTGTTCGACTCCTATGTTCTATCCTTCCATCCCCCTTATCCAATCCTTTGCATAAAGCCTTACCACCATTGTTTCATATCCCTTTGCCGTCACCCTATCAACATCTTTGAGCATACCTCAAATGGCCATGGTCTATTATAGAAAATCTTTCAAGGGGACCTATCCAAAGAACCATGATGAAAACCTAGCAAACAGGAGCCATGCGTAATCCATTATCCTTTTGCACTCTACACTGGGGGCAACTTTTAGGCATGCTATCTTATCCTCCATATTCTTTTTATATCCCTCATCCACCACCATCCCCCGTTTATCCTATCTACATCCATATCCCCTTTTCCACCTTTGATCTTGACAAAGTTGAGAATCTTACTGAGTATCACGCATCCTATCTATTTATCCTTATCTAAACCCTTCAAACCATGTCCATTATCCTATTCATCCCTTACCTTATACTTTCCTTCCTCCATCATCCCTTACTGCCTTTGATCTCATTTATCTTATCAATACCATGTCCCCGTCTTATCCTAACCCCTTGATCTTGATCAAAACTAAGGACATTAAAATGCAAAAACTTGTTTTCAAAATCCTCTTGACGAGATAGTCCTTGAAAATCACTTACGCTTCCTCTACCATTTGCTTATCTGTTTCTTGCCCATCATTTCACTCATCCCCCTTATAATGCCTTATGCCATGCTAGACATCAGGGGCAAACAAATGCAATCTTGCTTGAGAATAAGAGGTCAAATCATCATTAAAAATCATAAAATGTCCTGAAAAAAAAATTGTAAAATGTCCTGAAAAAAAATCAAAAAAATCATAAAATATCCTGAAAAAATCATGAATATCCTAAAAAGTCCTGAAAAAAATCTTAAATTCCTAAAATGAACTGAAAAAATTATAAAATGTCCTGAAAAAGTCCTAAAAATTATAAAAAATACTGAATAAATAAAATCATAAAAGGCCCTGACAAAAATCTGCAAAACAAAACATCTAATAAACATTGCAGAGACAGAAACACTTCAACTAAGCATGCAGCTTTGAACTTCAATGAAATCATAACGTGACAAGACTATGATCGAGCAAACATAACAACATCCTATCAACGTATCGAATCAAGTACATAAATTGTGACAAGAATCATTTCTACATGAAGATTGTTGTTTGATGTCTTGGATTGTTTTGATTTTATTTTTGGTGACGTGCCTTTTATCTTTTTCGGGATGTCTCTGACTAGAGATTTTATTCCAGGATGTCTTTCACTAGAAGGGCAAGGATGGGGCATGTTCACTTGTTTGTTGCTTGAGGATTGTTCCTTAGTAATATGATGACTCGTCTTAGGACATGATTGTCTAAGATCATTGAGGACGTATGGGTCTCATGTGAACTAGGGCATTCCTTGACTGTTTGATATGTTTTCATAAACGCAATTGGAATGTCAATTCATTTGGGTCTAAAGTATATCCAAATGAAGTCATCCATTTGCCATAATAAACTTGATGATGATATAAGCACTTAAAAAGCACAATAATTCTCATCACCTGCATTTTCTCTTTCATCATCTGCATCTCCTTTCATATCCTTTTTCATCAATCATCTCTTCCATCACCGCTCCATCTTCATTCTTTTCTTCTTTTTCCTTGTCGCAATGAGCCATTCAATTGCTTTATTCATCTGATATATGTCTCTTGAATCAAATTTCAAATCAATCAACTTGCTTCTTGGAATTTCATTGCCCCTCCAATCAATCAATCCTTGTATCATTTTGTCTTGCACTTGCATCAATCCCAATCAGCTTATCAACCAGCATCAATACTAGAGCATTACCCTGCAACTCATCATCTATATCGGTTTATCTGCCTGCAATTAATCTTTGTCCCACCATCTCATATGCTTGCAATCAATCCTGCACCAGCATCTACTAGCCTTATCAGCTCAATCGGCTATCAACTAGCCCAATCAGCTCATTTCATCTATGGTTATCCCGATCATTTCCATCAATTGGTCAGTTACACTTATCAGGTGTCCAGCTTATCATTTGCTCAGTGCAGTATCTTATCATTTCCTACAACTTAATCAATCATTCAACATTGAATCAAATCTTCTTCATGATCTATCAGGAGATTTTCCTTCAAATATCTCGCACAATCTCTCGAGGGGGTATATCATATCAATCATAATCTTTACCAGGATATCTCTAGGGCATATATCAGTTGATCATTTTCTTTAAAACAATACGACAGACTGCATTGTCTGAAAGAGGGACATAATGTAGACACAAAAATTTTCATTAAATTGTCCTCTTATCAATCTCCAATTTTCCATTAATCAGATGAATACATAATAATAATCCTTTCATTATAATAGCCCTATTTTTCATCCATTATATCTAATCATCTCATCAAATCATTTAAATAATATGCATATTCTATTACTATTATCCATCAATTCATTTAAATATGCTATTCTCCACTTATTTAATAAAAATATCTTTAAATAAAGCCCTTACCACTTACCATCTCCCACTTACCATTTATCCCTCCTATACCACTAATTTCCAATTATTCGACATTCACCTTGATATGGGATTCTCTCCTGGGGCCAGCTATCTCAACACCCCTCCTCGCATCCTTTTGGATCCATCCATTGTTATTTGCATCCATCATATCCATTGTTATTTGTTATTTGTATTGAGTTGAGTTTCTATTGCATTTGCTTTCGTTTAGCATCAATCATCCTAGCTTTTAACTTTCTTGCATTTTAGTTCTCATTTAATAGTTTACATTTCATGTTAAATCTTTGCATTTTTGGCATAATCATCTAAAATCTTCGTCCTTCATAGCAGCTTGTGCTCGTGCTCCTGAGAGCATCCATTATTGAGTGCAAGACCTTGACAGATAGGATGGCAATGGAATGAGATTTTTGTGTGAACGTGTGTTTCTGATTTCTCTCTACATATGATTTACATTAGAATGTCTCCATTGTTGTGTTAATGTTATTGTAGCTATGGTCGGATTCCTTTAGACCGACATTGATAACATGAAGGTTGTGATAATACAATTATATTATATAATTATTCTATTATTATTGTGAGATAATATAATTATATTATTATGAGATAATATAATTACATTGTATAATTTTTATATTATATAATAATATAATTATTATATTATATTATATTAATAATAAAATAATTGGAGCCACTTGGAAGAGTGGCGTCCCTTGGTGAAGGGGCACCACAAAAAGTATAAAGGAAGATTAATCTTCCTCTCTTCAATTAATACACACATACAATCTGAGAAACAACATGGTATCAGAGCAAAGTCTATGAGGAATAATCAGGCACACAGCGAAAGACCACGATACCTTCCTTCCACGACAGGACTCGGCCATAGAGTTGGTATTGGCACACGATGATGTGGCCCCTTTTAATTTTGTTTGTTCTGTATCAGAATAAGTCAATGAGAACATCCAAAAGCCGTAACAGAGGCATAAGGTGGCAGAAATAATAATATTTCATAAATGCTTGACACGTTACGAGAAACCCCAACTATATTAAGATCCTGGAATATTGCTTAGTGGAGGAGACCGGGTCAGAATCCTACGGGTTCATCAACAAAAGACGTGCAGATATCCCATTCAACCAAGCAAAGAGCGAAAGGAGTATTGTCGTGTTTCATTGTTGGCGCAATAGTAAAGCAGAGGTAATCCAAAGTGGACATCGCAACTCCAGTATCGAGTTGTTCGAAGGTCATAGCAAAGAGGGAACGTAAAGCATGATGTGCACCGAAATGTAAAATCCTTCAAAGAACGGTGATTTCATAGACCGTTGTGTGTAGGATATACAACCAATCGATGTGGCTGAGAAGTTTTATAAAATTTCAAGCATACGTGTTACCAATCGATGTGGCTGAGAAGTTTTATAAAATTTCAAGCATACGCGTTCGGCGGGTGTATAGCCAAACGCAACAACCTAAGCCAACATACTCGTTGCCTGTATCAACGTTGGGAGCAGTAGAACGGGGTATAGACGTATTTGCAAAATGTGGAAGCACATCTTTGGCGCTGGATATGCACAAAGAGTAATTTGTCGAAGAGACTTTATGTAATGTTCCCTTTTTGGGCACATTATCTCATGCCTTATAGTTAGCCTTTTCATCATGGTCCGGTGGGCTAACCGAGGTTTGGCAAAGGATCAGAGGGGTGTTTGGCCTAGGTGTTTTTCTGTTTCAGGCCAATCGGATCAGTTTCCACAGGGTTTCCAAGGTGCTTACTATTAATAGTAAGTAGGAAGAACTCAGGTTCCTGGCATTTCAATAGTGGACTCGGAGCGTCTCGTCGAGAGCTTTCCGGCAAGCTATCACACGTCTCCATCCGAGTTCGTTTGGTCCTCTGTTTTAATGCCAGAAGATTCCTCACTTTATTTTATTTTGTCACTTTATAACCAATGGTTATATTTATTTAAAAAGTGACTTTAAGTGAAAATATGAAAAGACAGAGAGGGGAAACTGAAGAGTCACTGCCATTGCTTTAAAAGAAGGATTGAAGGCTCATTTGAGATATGCTTAGTTTTTGGATATTATCTTTATCTCTTGGAGATATCAGGAAGCTTTCAGCTTTCGAATTCAGCCTTCAGGACGGAAACCATTTTGGCTCAGAGGTGGATTGGACGTAGCCCCAGTTCGTCTACAGTGCGGATTCACAGCAGAGTTCGCCATTGTATTCACAGGTTCTTTTCTGTTGATTGTCATTCTGCTGAATATTGTAGTTCGGATTTTGGATTGTGAAAATCCCATTATTATTGTGTTGTTTTACGCAATAATATTTGCTGAGGGTTTTATTGGGATATTTGCTGGTTTATTGTTATCAAATCAATGATTTATTGCATGCATTTAAATGTTTAAATCTATATGAGATTTATTGAAAAAAATTGGGAAAGACCCGGTTCGGGTCATTACAGTGGTATCAGAGCTATAGATCTTGCCAGCCTGTGAGGTTTTCGTCAGAAACAAATTGGCAGAAGGGTTTTTTTTTTAGTAACAGAAATGTGCGGCTTGATTGCCTGATAAATTATTTTAGTACTAATGAAAAGATCTCCAGTCACAGGTCAGACATTATTTTGTGGCATTTAATGTGTTTGGTGTAGCAATTCAGAGTGGCTGATATTATTCTACTGTTGGTGATTAATATATAGCTTTGGCAGGGGTTGTCCCACGTTTTGGTATTTCTCTTGTTAAAGGCGTGGAATTAATATTGGGAACTGGAACTTCTAAAAGTTTGGGCATATCAAGCTTAAATTTGCCGTAAGATCTTTATTAGAGAGCTTTGAGGATTTAATAAAATATTTACCTGCCACCGGGGCCCAATATTTTAAGTCAGGCATATTATAAATCGAAGTTCTTAATATTTGAAGGTTTTGGCCAATATTCGGATGAATGTGTGTGGACAGTTTGATTTAAGTTGGGAATTAATATTTGCTGAGAAAGAAATGTAATGTCACCTCATATATAGTTGAGCATCTGATAACCATGTGTCGAGTTTTCTAACTTGTCGTCTTGGAAATCATCGGGAATGCCTGTTGGTATGTTAACTTCTTCTACCGTCGCTATCGCCGTATTGGGAGTAATCGTGGAGATATATGTAATCTTTCATATATGTAGTGGTTCAAAGATTATTATTGCCGTGAATTTATTTCATAAAACCTTTTGCTTCGAGTTATAATTTGTGGGTCCCAAATTACTTCGGTGTGACTTATTATAGTCCACGAAATATTATTCACGATAAATCGTGACTTGAGCGGCAATATATTTTATGAATGTATGTGGAGGTAGCTGACTATCAAAATAAATATTATATAGTTTCCAAGGTTGGCCGAAACATGAAGAATTAAATAGACGAGTAGGCACTCACATTGGAAGACGCCTGCAGTGGTAGTCGGGACCGGTGAAGAGGAATTGCACAGCTATTACACGGGTCTGGAGCTAACGTTTTAAATTTAAACGTGACAGGTGTAGTCAAGGTGAATGCAGACATCCGTTGGGAGTCGACAGATTTCCTAGACTCGACTGGAATGGTCACGGTAGAATACAGACAGTGGTGTTGATGCCAACAGTCGTTATGATACTCAGGGTGCGCCGTGGTTTACTATTCAGCTCGGGAATAGGTGTTAGAATAAGGTGCTGACTACGGGTCGTGTCTCCCTTGCTATTACTTACCCAGCCGCATACTCACAGCCGCCACGCATGCTAAGGGTATCCACCAGCAGATATCTTCAACTCGGGATCTTCATGACCAAGGTCTTCCCGTGGCATTACTTTCAGGTGTGAGCTCTTTGAATCATTATCTCTGCAACTCATCGTTGTTGGAGCAGTTTATTTGGTGAGTGTATTCCGTAATTAGAGATTGGATGAATATATATACCCCTAGCATGAGTGCGTATCTTTTGGTGCATCTCCTTACACAGGCACAATATTCCTTCTAGTAGGGGTAAATTAATGCGTGCGACTCCCACTCATTACTCAGAGGAACCTTGCTGGAGTGTATGTACATACATAATCATTGTTGTGTATGTTCATCTACTGGACGTTTTGAAAGAAAGAGGTCTTCTATTAAACTGATGGTAATTGCAACAGTTTTCAGCATCGTTCAATATCTGAGATTAATTATCAGAACCTCAAGGGAAACCCATTACTTTCAACTATGTGGTGAAATTCTCCTTGGTGCCAAACTGAAACTTAACAATCAGTGGTACACTATTGAATATCAGAATTGTGTTAATAATGTATCAAGACTACCAGACCAGAGATTCACAGTTGGAGCAGAGTTACGATAATTCTGGAAGCTCAGCAAGTGTTGGAAAAATCAGAAATATCATTGTGATGACAGCATTTCTCAGTTACAGAAGTTGATGGTATTCTTATGTTTGGTAAACTGAGACTCCACTCTTGACAAACATTTTCGAGAAGAAAATAGAGGCAGGCCTTGAGACTAAGACATTCAATAAATTTCCTTGTGACTTTAGTGCTGGTGTAAATCCGACATCCACACCAAACCATTACAGTCTGTTTTGGTAAGCAGCATTAGCAACAACTGTTATCATTACCATATGAGATTAACATCCAAAAGCAGAGAGGGATTATCACGGACAACTAAAACTCAGAAAAATCAGATTAAATACAAATTGTTTAACAGATTTTCTGTGGAGTCAAGGGTATTTCTAGCTAGGAAAAATGCATGGTTTGGAAAAAGTTTGGAAGGATCTTGCTAAAGTGCAGCAACAGTTAGCCCAATTTTTACAACCGGATAAAAGGACTGAAATTCTCAGCATATATGATGAGTACAACACTCTTCCTCCACAGGTTCAGAGAGATTTAACCTTCTCTAACTTATTGGACTTTCATCCAAAGCTTCAACGCAAAACTTTAATGGAAAGGAAGCAGTGTGAGAATTTGGCTCGAGATCTACTTGCATAAGACAGGTGTAGAAATTTATATGAAGAGTTTCCAGTTATCATTACTCAATCTATAAGTGAACAAAAAACTAAGTCAGTTATTGAAGAAAAGCCTTATGAGGTTGACACTGAAGCAGGAGATTGCAAAACAAATATTGAATCCCTGCATGAAGGAGAGGCCAAAGAAAAGGTAGCAAATATACAAGTTTCAGAATATGAGGAATCATGTGATTTCTATAGCAGCGCATTGCATATACATAATGCCAATTTGGATGACCCATTACATAATACATCCCAAAATGACAAAGATGAGAGGCATGCCTTGAAGGGTCAGTTGAAAGTCAATAACAATGCTATTACTGCAGCTCTTATTCACCATGATAGAACTCACCAGATCATTGAGGATCTTTACAGGAAAACTCAGATAGAGGCAGGACAAGGTGGTATAAGGATTGGACCTGATGTTGTAGATTTACAGGGGGTCAAAACAGCATTTGAGGATTGGAAATCAGAATATCTATGTTTACTTTCAGATCGTGACTACCTATTACAGGTTGTTGTAAATTATGCTGAGCAGTTGAGGGGAAAATGTGACGAGGTTAACAAGCTCAACAAAGAGCTTAATGTTGCTCAGGAAACACTGAAACACACACGTCTTGCTCTTCAAGAAGCAAGAAATCAGATTGTTGCCACTAGTCAGTACAGGGAACAGGACGACAGGGAAAGGTCTGAATTCTTTCAAGAGGTGATTCAGGAACTCAATAGCATACAGTAGACCTATGAATTGGATAGCTGTCCCAAAAGATCTTTGGACCATCCAGAGTTTCTTTATGAGTTGGATAACTTTCAAGTGATCGACAATTTCTTGTTTGAGATGGATGTTGACTTGATACTTGATAATCCTTTCTTTGAGCTAGATGAGGAAGGTATTTTCTATCCCCATGACGTAGTTGAGGTCGATTACAGAATTTGGGACCCAGGGTCAGCTATTAGAGGGGAATCTTGGTCACCAGGTCGGAGTAATGGGATGAGCTCAGTTGCTGAGCAGTGTGGGTTTTACACCCGCAGTCCAGGATGGGCAGTTATGTCTTGTGGTATGATGGGTGATATGTCGTTCCTTGCGCTACCTCCCGTTGATGGTGAGATGTCTCGTGTTAGCGAGCATCCTGTGGATCATTCCTCGTTCCACACAGCCGCAACTTCTCTACATGATCATATTGATTCATCCATTGCTTATGGTAATTCTATCACCACATATTTTAGGCATGATGATGATGTTTGGGTAGAGCTTATTGAGTACGGGGTTATTGAGCTTGGTATGATGATTATGCTTGTTGGGGTGAATTTTTCACACCAAGGTGTACACTGTATGAATGCGGGTATTGAGAGACAGTTATGGAATCCTTATGTTGACTCGGGATTTCCAGCAGAGTTGGTTAGTGCATCGCATATTGACCACATTATATGGGATGCATTGGGTTTTTCATTCAGCCCACCTACGGAGAACTTCCTTTCCCGATTATTGCAGAGGTGTGGGGTGAGTGATTGGTCTGGTATGCTTCCTCACTTGGAGATGGAAGCCTTGTCCGACAGTCTACATATCTTGCCTCTTCAATACACTTTCCAGTTTGGGTGACAGATCAGAGGGGCAGTGTTGGGGCAGTTGGACATTTTTGGTGATCCACTCAGTAGGAGCATCGGGCATCAAGATATTTCAGCCAGCTGGGGAGATGGATGGCCCTTTTGCTTATGGGATCCAGGAGGGATGTATTTGCGGTTAGTATTTATTCAGGGAGTTGATTGATATAAGGTTTGGTTTATCCCTGCATCTGACCATAGCGATGCCAGTAATCTCAGCTAGAGTGAGGTTCTCAGTTGGGTATGGCTGATCCTGCAATGATTTGGGATCCTGACATTACACTGGTTGTTGTTTTGTTGATGTGTGAATGGCTTCACAGGTCAGGACATAACATTTGTTTCAGCTTCACACGACAGGTTGGTGGAGCAGTTTCCCTGAGGTTGGTTTGGGATCCAGGTATCATGATCGCAGCATGCAGATATTGATTGCTTGAGGGCAAGCAATCTCCAGGAAGGGATGATTTGTAATGTTCCCTTTCTGGGCACATTATCTCGTGCCTTATTGTTAGCCTTTTCATCATGGTTCGGTGGGCTAACCGAGGTTTGGCAGAGGATCAGAGGGGTGTTTGGCCTAGGTGTTTTCAGTTGCAGGCCAATCGGATCAATTTCCACAGGGTTTCTAGGGTGCTTACTATTTATAGTAAGTAGGAAGAACTCATGTTCCTGGCATTTTAGTAGTGGACTCGGAGCGTCTCGCCGAGAGTTTTCCGGCAAGCTATCACACGTCTCCATCCGAGTTCGTTTGGTCCTCCGTTTTAATGCTAGAAGATTCCTCACTTTATTTTATTTTGTCACTTTATAACCAATGGTTATATTTATTTAAAAAGTGACTTTAAGTGAGAATATGAGAAGACAGAGAAGGGAAACTGAAGAGTCACTACCATTGCTTTAAAAGAAGGATTGAAGGCTCATTTGAGATATGCTTAGTTTTTGAATATTATCTTTATCTCTTGGAGATATCAGGAAGCTTTCAGCCTTCGAATTCAGCCTTCAGGACGGAAACGCTTTTGGCTCAGAGGTGGATTGGACGTAGCCCCAGTTCATCTACGGTGCGTATTCACAGCAGAGTTCGCCATTGTATTCACGGGTTCTTTTCTGTTGATTGTCATTCTGATGAATATTATAGTGCAGATTTTGGATTGTGGAAATCCCATTATTATTGTGTTGTTTTACGCAATAATATTTGCTGAGGGTTTTATTGAGATATTTGTTGGTTTATTGTTATCAAATCAATGATTTATTGCATGCATTTAAATGTTTAAATCTGTATGAGATTTATTGAAAAAATTTGGGAAAGACCCGGTTCGGGTCATTACACTTTAAGACTTTCAAACAGCTGCAAAGTAGGGTACAGCCGCTCAGGAAGCATTGACAAGAATATTTGATCTGTTTACAAAACCAACAAAGAAATAGGATCTCATGGTATGTTGTGGTTGTGGGATACGCAGTATAGTGAAATGGAGATGTTTAAGGGCACATAAGCCTTCAAGCAAATCTATTTGGCATATGTAGAACCGAACACCAAAAGGCCTTTGCCAGTATCCCATGCTTGAGTCGTGAAAGAGATGTAGAACGAGTTGGTGTCATCCTAAGCCCGTGTTGAGAGTTCTCTAGCAGATGTGTTTACAAAATGTGAAAGTTTAGACCAAGGCACATGACTACTTTACAAAATCCCTCAATAAAGTATGGCCTCTTCTAATGCAAGGAACGGGGAATACCGTGGTTGTAGGATAAGCACCAAATGGATTTGTGAATAGGATTTAGAATTTTTCAAGCTGCCTTAATAAGCAGAGTTGGTTTTGTCCTCTCACCGCCCATGCCTTGTTTGAGCGTTTTAAAACAAGGTATGGAGACCCTTCAAATGCAAATCGGCTTGTGTCAAGTCATCCAAACCTTAGTCACTATTCTCTCTGCTTGTGTGTGGATTACATTGTTTGATGCCCGATTTGAAGGTTTGAGAATCCACAGCAAACGTTAAGAGAGCATCGCTTCAAATACCAAATGTATGGTCAACACAGAGAGATGGGCAGTTAAACATCAGTAACAAGATTGCCATAATTGAGTGGGATTACAAGAAGAGATCAATAAGAGATAATCAAGGTGTTGAGGACAAGTTGTTGGGCCAGTAACATTGTGGATCTGCATGAAACGTTGAGTTCTGAATTGTCGAACTCCAAGTTATGAGATTGTTGTGTATGGTGCCAAGCTCTTGTAAGCCATGTGCGGGAACGTGATTGTGTGGGGATCATTGAGCTCAAGTGCTCGTATCAGGATCATCCCAAGCCTATGAGGTTGAGATGAGTGGTTGAACCCTATCCTGATGCATGTCTCTACCATGGTGTTTATTACAGACAACACCGTGTTCCCTGAAACTTCTATGGGCCTCTACTTATGTATGGACGACTTTAATGATAGTCTGTGAGATCTATCAAATAAAAGGATGAACCAAGAAGCATAAGAGATTGCATTCAAGGAAAGAAGAACTTCATAATTGCTACTTTGAGACTGATTTGGTAGCTGGAGACGTTTCTTCAAAAGAGGGAGTTTGACAATCCATTAGAGGCAACCTTGGACGAAGAGGTCAAGAGGTTGATGCAAGATCTGGAGCTTCAGAGGGAGCAGCTAGAGAATCTGCTTCATTTTGATTTCCGAGGATCTTGGTCATATTGCTTCAGAGGGAGTAGACCATGTTGAGATGGCTTCTCTAGTAATCAGTCAAAGGACTATGATTCATGGGATGGAGTCTCATGGATGGAAGGCCTTTATGCAGACACCTAGGTCATGATATTCTTGCATAGATGGATACTTGGTGAGCTTGCGATTCAGCAAGAGTGATGCAGACTCCAACCCTGTGTTTCATGACAAAACAAACAATGTTGAGATCAAATATCACTATATTAGATATGGTGCAAAGGAATGCCACTCAGTTGAGGTACATTAGCATTGAAGAATAGAGGGTCGATATTCTCACCAAACCTCTTGCCAAAGTGAAGTTTGTGCATTTTTCGAGACAAGCTTGGAGTTGTGGAAAATTAAGCCCTTGCTGAGAGGGAGTCTCAGCATCAGTGATTCCTTGAGATGTAGTCTAATGAATTCTTCTCTACGAGGGAGAAGTTTGAGGAGCAATCCCTTGTTAAAGTATTGTTCTTTGTGAGAGAAGTTTGAGGTGCAAGTCCTTGTAGTATTGTTCTCTGAGACAAAGAAATTCGAGGTGTCAGCCCTTGTTAATGCATTCTTCTCTGTGAGAGAGAAGTTTGAGGTCAAAGCCCTTGTTCCACCCTCTGGGCATAGCCATGGTGGATGTCATGTGAGAGAATCCATGACTTAGCATTCTTCTCTGTGAGGGAGAATTTTGAGGTGAAAGTCCTTGTTTCACCCTCTGGGAGTAGCTATGGTGGATCCACCCTTTGGGAGTAGCCATGGTGGACGTCATGTGAGAGAATCCATGACTTAGAATTCTTCTCTATGAGGGAGAAGTTTGAGGCGAAAGCCCTTGTTACACCCTCTGGGAGTATCCATGGTGGAGGTCATGTGAGTGACTCCATGACTAAACACTTGTGTTGAGTCACCCTCTGGGAGTAGCTATGGTGACCGTCATCGTGAGATGATGACATCACGTGAGTGATTCCATGGACACTTGTGTTTGTTTGCATTTCCATTCATGGGAGTAGCCATGATGGAGCCACCCTCTAGGAGTAGCCATGGTGGACGTTACTCTATAAACTCGGATATCTGAGTAGATCCTCCCTAGCTAAGAGGGAGTGTTGAAGATAGCGTCGAGAGGACGAACCAGAAGTTATCGAGAAGGATTTCTCCCTAGCTAAGAGGGAATGTTAATGTTATTGTAGCTATGGTCGGATTCCTTCAAACCAACATAGATAACATAAAGGTTGTGATAATATAATAATTATATTGATAAAATCATTGTGATTGATAATATAATTATATTATTATGTGATAATATATAATTATTATATTATTATAGTGAGATAACATAATTATATTATTATGAGATAATATTATTATATTGTACAATTATTATATTATAAAATAATATAATAATTTTTATATTATATTAATAATAAAATAATTGGAGCCACTTGGTAGAGTGGCGTCCCTTGGTGAAGCGGCACCACAAAAAGTACAAAGGAAGATTAATCTTCCTCTCTTGAATTAATACACACATACAATCTAAGAAACATGTTGAATATTGGGAATGGTCCGAAAATATAGATCTTGATTTCCCCTTGTTCACAAAATGATCCAAGACTTTCATTGTGGTTGAGGCAAGGAGTATTGTTGGGGTAGTTCAATGTTTGAGAAAGCTATTAATTATAACTATAGGGGGTCACTGCTTCGCCATTAAAGGGCCATCTATAATAGTGCAAAATATTTATAATTTTAAAATTAGTGTATAAGATTAATTATATATTTGATCGCATCGGAATCCATAGGGTGATGCGTGCAGAGAACTTGTGTCATTTTGAAACCGCAATTTAGAGCAAATTCATTAGTTGCTTCGACACTATTTCAAATGCCCCCCACAATTTAGGATGATTGAGGCCCTTTCAAATTCGGTTGATGACAAAATAACAAATTGTTTCCACGCCGATCCCGCATTGATTTTGCTTCCATCCCGGAATCAACCCTATTTCTGAGTGATTCATCAATTTTGTGAGTTTTTTGTAGGTTTTTACTTTTGTACGTTTTTGCAATGAATTTTTACATTTTTTGCCATTTTTAGGGATTTTGATATGATTTTAATGCACTTTCAATGCAAAAAGGTCATTGAAATCCGGGTCAACGATTGGCCGATTTTTCAGGGGAAAATTGGTTGGTTCTAGGATTCAAGATAATCGGGTATACTCGGGATTTTTTGCAAATTATTGCTTCTATGAATAATATTATTTAAATTGGACCCAATACTCGTTAATTCTAAGGGTAACTTGACAATATAATTAAAATTTAAATAGAAGCTGATTTTAAACACTAAAACTAAAATAAAAGTAGTTTTAATATTTAAAATAAAATAATTTAAAAAGTATTTATAAATACTTGGAAGGGAATTTAGAATCCAAGAGCCCAATTTGAAAAGGTATATCAAGGAGGCACCTATCTTCATTGGTGAAGCATTCAAGTTATCCTTTCACATTCAATTTCAGATCTAAGCTGTTTGTTCAATTTAGGGCATCCAAGGATGAAAACCCTTGGTTTCTCAAGGTTCAATAGATGAAAACCCTTATGGATTCCAAATTTGGGATCAAGGACAAAAACTCTTGCTTCTAGTCTTGGATGCTTCCATCAGGGAATCACAATTGTGTTGATTTGTTAAGGATTTGGAGAGTTTTTAATTTGTTATAGTCTTGCTACAATGTTAGGGATTATCATCTCGACCCCAAAGCATACTTGAGAGCTTACATATTGAGTTTCAGATTTTTAATGGATTTTGAACATCATCTGGAGCTGGATCTGAGTTACCCTGGCAGAGTGGCACATTGAGGAGGTAAAATTCAGACATTTTGTGCACTTTATCTGTCAAACCCTAGCCACTATAAATTTCAAGTATTTTCCCACTTATTTTAGATGCTGATTACCAGCATTTGAGGCTAGATCTGAGCGACATACAAGGAAGGATGACCATGAAAATCAGAGGACATATTTAGAGCTGTGTATCACTATATTTTGACTGAGCAGCAAATCCCAAGAAGAGTTTGTACAGATATGGGTGGCAGATTTAGGCAGTTCACACATTATTAATGTTGCTGCAACCTTGTGAATCACTGGTACAACTAATATTAATGCCATACATTTCCTGTTCACAGTTGGGACTAAGGTTACATGTGCACACAACCAATTTAATGATTTTAACTATTTCTTCTTGATTTGATTCCACACTTTTATATGCAAGATTCTAATATGATGATCAAATCACCTTGGACTCTTGCCCTTGGCAGGGGATGCTTAAATGGGGTAATTGTTAGTAGTTTGGTGCTAACTTGGACCTCTTCTAGAGTCGTGCATAGTTGCTACCAGAGGCTTGGAATAAACAATTGCTTGAGATCACCGAGCAACACAGTGCAGCTAAGAGACAATTAAATTCATTGGGCATTTTTTAATGCAATGATGTCTTTGGTTCAAATATAGAATCAAATCCTGCATTGGTGGAGGCTTTGCAAGGTTCTTTTGAAGAACTTGTTGTGGAACAACAGAGAAATTTGAACACCAAGTTGCCAATTGTTGTTAGGGTGGCTGGGAAGAAAACTGGACATCAGTCAATGCCCATGCCAATTGCAGACTTCAAGAACAAAGATATTTCAATATCATCTCGTAATGAGCAGAGAATAGAATCTCTTCTAAAAGAGTTTTTACTTTTTTGGAACAAATGTTTTAACGTAGATAGTGAAGCCAAAGTGAGATTTCCAAAGTTTCTTCTGCCGTAAAAGTGATGTTATTGTGTGGCTGGGTTTTTCCTCTCAAGTTGGAGGGTTTTTCCTCTTAACGGCAGAAGAACCTTTGGAAATCTCCAACACAAGAATTTGTCTGTCTCAAGAGAATATGAAACGTCTTTGATGAAGAAAGTTCATCCCATTCATGCAATCCTCCTGCGTTCAATTGAATGGCTAACATCCTGTAAACTGTTGTTTCGACTTCTGCCTCCGTGAATATTACCGCCGAGTCAACCTTGACCTTCCCAAGGTGTACAGAGGAGAAATATAATGCCTTCAACTTCAAAAACAACTATCGCAGAGATAGACTCTCCATCAATCTGAGAATGCCGCAGTAAATAAAAACCACACAACAAAATTGCATTTCTAAAATAACACTCTTTACCAAACATTAGATAACGATATACATTACTCTCTATTATTCTCTATAAATTCTCAAACTTTCTCTAAAAGAAATCTCACTGATACAATTCCAAGAATTTTGATCATGATCTTGCTTAAACCTGGCTCTGATACCATGTTAAAGTTTATGCCAGGAATAAAGATAATCAGTAAAAGATCAAAATAAGAAACAATAAGACAGCATTTATCCTGGGAAAACTCTCAAACTTTCTCTAAAAGAAATCTCACTAATACAATTCCAAGAATTTTGATCATGATCTTGCTTAAACCTGGCTCTGATACCATGTTAAAGTTTATGCCAGGAATAAAGATAATCAGTAAAAGATCAAAATAAGAAACAATAAGACAGCATTTATCCTGGGAAAACCCTCCAACTTGAGAAGAAAAACCCAGCCACACAATAACATTACTTTTATTATGCAAATAGAGAAGTCTAAATTACAATTTGGCCAAACACACGGCCATTCAATCTGTTCCCATACTAAGTCCTCCTTGACATATTTATTCTCAACTTGACCCTTCATATCAAGTCATCTGAAGAGTCATTCCAAATCTCCAAAAGGTGCCAATACAAAGAAGCGGTCGTTACAAAATAGAAGATGAAACAAATAGACAACTTTATGAGGCAAATCAGCAATGATGAGTAATTGAAGAAAGAAACCTCCCGACGTTATAACATCAACACCCAAAAGTGCCAAGACTTGATAACAAAAAATTTGGGGAGATTTATCTCTCTTCAAGCAACTTGGGGCAGATTTCTACCCCACTTGAGTTGGTTTGTCAAAAGACCCATTGTAATGTCCCCTTTTCTACAGTAGTGCATATTATGCCTGATTAGCCTATCTAGCCATCTGGATAGTCTAATGGCCGCTTTACAGAGGATGCTAGTCAGTCACATGGTTACACGGGCATTTATTTAATATCTGAGTCAGTCTCTATAGTTAAGATACTTTATTTCATAAAGTAATATTATAAAGTCACTTTAATGTTATAACTTTAAGTTACTTTATTTTTATAAAGTGACTTAAGTGACTAAAAGACGAAAGTGCTTTTATCCCACATTGCTTAGTTTGGTGTAATGGCTCTCATTTTGAGGTTATAAAAGCACGTGGGCTTTCTTGGGAATGGCACCATGAGAATTTATAAAATTAAAAGTTTTATATCTGGTTGCTTGAATGTGACTAATTTCTTGAGGACGTAGCCCCTTGGGAAGAATTCTGAGAAAACTGGACGTAGCCCCAGCATTTCTCACATTGGTAGAATTACTTCAGATTTCACATGATGAGCTTAAGATATGGGTGAGACAAAACCTTTCCTATTACAGTATTCTGGAAATCAAATCAGTAAGGATATTTAGTGTGTATGTGTATAGCTCAAATCATATCCTCTACAGCTTAGCAGCAAAGATACATCATAGTGGTATTCCTTCAAAATTAGTTGTTGGCTATCTATCAATTGTGACTGGGTATCAAATTGCCCTGGACTGCTTGTCAGGTTATGTTGGCATTAACATTTGAGGTGTTTTGGTGTGCAACGTATATACTCTTCAGCGCTGAAGGATTTCACTAATCTTGATTTTGGAATGCACGATATCTTGTTGTTGGTAACGTTTGGGGCAAGTAGGACAAACGCATGGTGTACTAGTATATCGCGTGAGACATGCTATCAGTCTCGAGCTTAGCACAAGTAGAGTCGTGTGGGATTAGTTCGTGGCTACTGGCCGAGTAGAAGACAGGCACGAGAAGGAACTGCTACCCTTTCGGGCGTGAGTAAGAGCACTGCAGTCGGCGTGATCAAGAGTGCTGCAGTTCAGGCGTAAAGAGGAGGTGACACGGGTGTGGATGTTTCACATGGGACTGGATTGAAGCCTCAGCCTGGGTGATGGATGGACGTTTTTAAGAGCTACAACAGCAGTCAAATCTAGGAATGTCAGTATCCCTGCCGTGGTGCCATCTCATTTCAAAGTTGTTGAGCTCGACTTGGTTACCTGTAAGTGAAGGTTGTCATTCCTTTGTATATCATGTTAATGCAAATGTAGAGAATGAAATGGTTTATCATATATGAGCAACTAGTTGTCTGAAACTATCAATAAGTCTCCTTCATTAATGTTACATTTAGTCTTCATTACATCTCTTGGCGCCTTGGATTATGTACGTGCATCATTGAGACTTATAAGTTGAACTTCAATACACCCCAAACGTTTTGGAAAGTAAACACTTGCAGACCTTGAATGATTAAAGATTTGGCAAAGAACACTGGTGAAACTTGTTTTAAAAATAAAAATAAAAATAAATAAGGAACGCAGAATTTGCTTGGATCATTTCAGTGGTATCAGAGCTATTGATCTTGCCATCCTAGTGGGATCATCATTTTCAGTTTTCAGTTGATTACAGCAGTAGCCATGCTAGCCAAACATGCATAGCAGGCATAGGATACCCAAGTATAGACATAACAGGGTTGAACAGGAACAGACAAATTCCTCCGTGCAGGTGGACATAGAAACCAGTCATACAAAAGGCAAGGAGTTTGTTTTGGAACAAACTATTCCAAGTGGGAACATGGCTGATGAGGCAGATAGAGAGGCCAGGGAGACAATGAGGCAGATACATGTTGGGCAGGACCATATGGCTGATGTGTTACAACAACTTACAGGGGTTATCCAGCAGTTGCCAGTTACCGCCAGGAGGCCCCCTAGCCAGCACAGTGGTGGTAGCAGTAGAGCAAGATCTCCTAGAGCTACTAGAGCTCCCACACGTACTACAAACAGACCCCTCATGCCTACATTTGCGGAGAATGTTGCAGAGGAGGAGGTGGCACAACCAGATACAGCAGACATTCTTCCAGAGAATGTTATGACTATGCACGATGAGTGGGACATGTTACCAGTCCATGTCAAAGCTAATTTAACCTTTGTTCAGTATATGGCACAAAAGAGAGAGTTTGGCAGGGCCCAGCAGGATAGGAGACCCAGGGTCCGAACCGGGAATTGAAACATGCCATGAACAAGTTGACTCTTCCTACGTTCGATGGCAGCGGCAAGACATCCGCTAGAGCTTGGATTCACAACCTCGATACCTTCTTGACCCTCAAGCCCATGTCAGAGACTGAGGCAATTAAATTTGCCACTATGCATCTAGAGGGGTCCGTATATGATTAGTGGCATCATGGCCTTGTCACCCAGGATCACGGACTGATTGCTTCCTATGAGATCTTCAGCACGAGATTGATCACTCGTTTTGACAGGAAAGACATAGAGTTATATTACAGGGAGCTAGCTTAGCTTAAACAAGGTGGATCCTTGGAACATTACAAAGATGAGTTTCAGAGGATCTCCATCATGGTTCCAAATATGACAGAAAAAAGGAAGGTAATGCTATTCATTTAGGGCTTGTATGATAAATATAGAGGGCTGGTTAGAGTTCTCAAACCAGACACCTTGGATGATGCTATTAAGTTAGCTCACGCTTTGGATTCACCATCCTCCATTTTACAGCCACCTAAGAAACCCTTCAAGGGGTCCTCTTCATTCTAGAAAGGTAAAAATCAGAATAAGAGTGCACCTCCTAGGCTGGATTTTGAGACTAGAAATGAAATGAGGAGAAAGTTGTGTTTTACTTGCAAGGAGCCTTGGACTCCAGATCACAGGTGCCTTGGGAAAGGCAAACTTCATTACATTGAGGTAGCTTCTGAGGATGAGTATGAGCAGTGTGAGGGCAGTGATGAGGAGGACAGCGATGAGGGGGGCTCAGGTTGAGCCAACATCAGAGGGGAAGAAAAAGAAAGCCCCCCACAAGAAACCCCCGGTTACTTTAGCATCCCTCTCAGGGATTCCTACTTGTCACCCCTTTCGTTTGAAAGGAGTAGTTAGAGGACAGAGGATTGTTTGCCTCTTAGATACAGGTGCTACGCACAATTTTATCAGCACAGGTATGGTCTCCAGGAGACGGTTACAGGTGGATGACATTCCGGAGTTTGAGGTCAAGGTGGCAGGAGGGGACCTTTTGAGTTGCACAGGTAAGATCTCTGGTCTTCCAATACACTTTGGAGATTACCTGCTATAGGCAGATTTTTATGTTATTGACTTGGATAGTCTGGATGCGATATTGGGTATGCATTGGCTGCAGACCCTAGGCAGGTACACCATTGATCACACGCTAAAACAGTTAGAGTTTATACAGGGTGATCAGCAGGTTGTTCTTAAGGCCATGCCAGATGGCAGGCCTAGATTAGTGTCTACTCACAGGATGGAGGCCATCATGAGACATAGTGACATGGAATGGGCAGCTCAATGCTATATATCTCCCAAGCACACACCGGATTCAGGGTAGCAGGTTCATGCTGACATTCAGATTGTGCTTGATAAGCACAAGCGGGTCTTTGAGGATATCCCACCAGGCATACCTCCAGATAGAGGGTTTGAGCATATCATTGAGATGGAGGAGGGCGCTAAGCCCATAATTACTACTCCTTATCGTCATCCTAGGCACTACAAGGAAGAGATAGAGAAGACGATAAAGGAACTCTTGGACATGGGACACATCAGACCTAGCTCCAGTTCCTTTGCTTCTTCAGTGGTATTGGTGAAGAAGAAAGATGCTACTCTCCGCATGTGTATTGATTATCGTGCTCTGAATAAGAGAACCATAAAAAACAGGTATCCTATCCCCCGAATCGATGAGCTGCTAGATGAGTTACACAGGGCAATCTACTTCTCGAAGATAGATCTTCGATCAGGGTACCACCAGATTCGTGTTCGTGAGGAGGATGTGCATAAGACAGCATTCCGCTGCCATTACGGGCACTACGAGTTTCTAGTGATGCCATTTGGGCTCACTAACGCTCCGGCTACATTCCAGCCTTGCATGAATCATATCTTCAAAAAACAGCTGCGCAAGAGTGTATTAGTATTCTTTGATGACATTTTGGTCTTCAGCAGGACATGGAACGAGCATTTGAGACACTTGGAGGAGATTCTGGGCATCATGGAGAATCAGTCTCTGTTTGCTAAAGAATCCAAGTGTAAGTTTGGGTTGACCGAAATCCTCTACCTGGGACATGTGATAGGGGTAGATGGAGTTAAGGTCCATCAAGAGAAAATACAAGCAATCCTGGATTGGTCGCCACCGCGGAATGTTTCAGAGTTGAGGGGATTCCTTGGTTTATGCTCTTATTACAGGAGGTTCGTAAAGGGGTTCTCTCAGGCAGTTGTACCCCTCACCGATCTCACTCGAAAAGGGGCTTTCAGGTGGACAGGTGATATTGAGATAGTCTTCGACAGATTCAAGACTATCATGAGCACATGCCCAATTCTAGCGCTACCAGATTTCTCTCATCCTTTTATTCTGGAATGTGATGCTTCAGGTATTGGGATAGGTGCAGTACTGATGCAGGACAAGCACCCCATACCTTATGAGAGCAGGAAACTCAGGGACAATGAGAGGTTGTACTCTACGTATGACAAAGAGATGTTGGCCATCATGCGCGCCTTAGCTAAATTCGGGCAATATTTGGTGGGTGGCAAGTTTACAATTAAAATGGATCACAACAGCTTGCGATACTTCCTGGAGCAGAAAGAGCTCAACGAGAAACAGCAGAAATGGGTTAGTAAGATACATGCATATGACTTTGACATTGAGTACGTCAAGGGCAAGAATAACATTGTAGCTGATGCCCTCTGTTAATGTTTGTATCTTCAGTCGTATGATCATTAGAATACATATAATATATGTTGATTAATAATAATATAATATATATGTTATATTATTATTAATCATATGACATTTAATATTTAATATTAAA
>MU227881.1:1337574-1365718 GCA_018584345.1 Thuja plicata | reverse complement strand
AAACTATCACTTTGAAGAAGTTCTATTGGTTTATCCGAGGGACTAATTGTAAAATGATAATGAAACTATTACACATGTGAAAGAAAAAGGACTTATGTTTATTGATTTTGAAAAAATAGTACATCCAGGTCCATGTTTATAATTGTTGATTAAAAACTATCCAAATATGTGAAATTGTATTAAATTGTATTTTCTCATCTTCTCTTTACATTTTACATTATGTATATATATGTGTTTGAGTGGCTTTCACAACTCTTTAGGGTGAAAAGACACAACTCTTATTACAAATTATTTTGAAAAAACAATAAACTAACTAAAAAACAACTACCTGACTTTCGGATTTGTCTTTGGTCGAGAATCCAAAACACCTCGTGAAAATCTAATATTTCCGCTGGAGATAGGAAATTTGATTTCCCGAACTAGGTCATTTTTAGATTTTTAAAATTCAACCATTTTTATCCTCTATCGAAATCATATTTGTAGCAAGTCTAAATTCCAGCATTTTCTGAAGGCTTCGATTAGTTAGTTCTATTTATTTGTGTCATAAAGCTTCCTTCCTTTGATCTTTTTTAGTATGCAGAAACATGCTTCTTGATAATGGATTGGGACTTCTAAATTATCAAAATTTAGGGTACCACCATTGTGTATGCCCTCAACTTGGTCGGGGTAAAACAAATTTTGATGCACACAGTAAGGTGAAGTTTAAAACAAAAACTCAAAACAATTATCCCACATTGGTGGGAAAAATGGGATCTCAAATGTTTAAATAGAAAACTGTGCGGCTTATGTTATGAAGAAAAGACCCAAGAGGCTCTTGGAGACCGCGGGCGCTCGGGGGTAATGTCGATGGTGACCACATTTTGGCATAGATATGTGTGTTTGATTTAAAACTATCAAAACTAATATCCCACATTCACCAGAAGGTGAGAAATACCAATGTTTATAAGGAAGAACACATACATAGTGATTTGAAGAAAGAGCAGGAGGCTCTCGATGATCGCGCGCAGGTGGTGCCTCAGTGGACGTGCCTAGGCAGCTGGTGACTTCGGGAAAAAACAAATTTTGGCGGGGCTCGCACAAGTGAGGTAGCGGTGACATGGCAGTGGTGACACAGCAGAGGAGGAAGCATTCCGAGATCTGGAGAGACGGTCAGGAAGGCGGTTAGGAGGCGGTTAGTCGCTGAATCTCGCGATGGTGGCGTTCAAAGCACAAACATCCAGTGATCAGAAGGTCCTCATTCGCGCAATCTCAGGATAATCCTGCGGTTAGTGCTAACATTCAAAGATCCAGAGATTGTGTAGTCGCCAAGTCTCGCAAGTAAACCGCGGTCAGCAGAAACATTCAGAGATTCAGAGATGGCGGTTATGTTCGAATCTCCAAATCATGGCGGTTAAGTCCCAGTCATTCCGAGATCAAGAGATAGTCTAGTCACGCAATCTCGGGATAATCCTGCGGTTAGTGCTAACATTCAGAGATCCAGAGATGGCGGTTATCTCTGAATCTCCAAATCATGGCGGTTAAGTCCCAGTCATTCCGAGATCAAGAGATAGTCTAGTCGCCCAATCTCGTGATCTAACTGTGGTTAGAGAAGACATTCTGAGATCTAGAGATTGTGTAGTCGCCAAGTCTCGCAAGTAAACCATGGTCAGCAGAAGCATTCAGAGACTTGGAGAACAGTTAGTCGCCCAATCTCGGGATCATGACAGTCAAGGTGCTAACATTCAAAGATCAGGAGATAAGGTTATCTCTGAGTCTCACAATCTTGACAGTCAAGGAGCAGCATTCAGAGATTAGAAGATGGCCTGATCTCTGAATCTCGTGATGAACCCAGGCAGGCCCAGTTGGAGTTTAGAGCAAACCAGCAAGTGACAAGTGGCGGAATCTGGTGAGGTCTGGGCAAAATATGCAGAAAAGAGACCTGTGCAAATTAAAAAATAAGAATGCAAAAATTAAAGTAATGTGCACATTGTTAGTCTTTTGAAATATTTTTGTTTCAAACTGAAAAGGAGCATTCACAGGAGTTTTCTTTCAGAGGCAAGTGGGTAAAGTTTGTTAAAGAGGACTTGATTAAAGGAGAAAATCAGATCAAATTTTGAAGAGGAGAAGATATTTGCTGAGGCATTTTGGAAGCAGGCATGTGTCAGTTAGGGTTGAAATTTGTTTTTCCCCTTCTATATCTTCCTTCTTCTCCATTGTAAAAGGGTCGGTCAATTTTTTGATCAATCAAGGCAGGATTGTCAGTTCTGGTCCAGACTTTGTTTCTTTAATTTTAGCAGTCTGAGAAGATATAGAATGTATTGAATTTATCTTGATGAATAGAAATATCTTTGGGATCCCTGCTTGATTTTTTATTGTCTTCAGATGTATGTTTGGATTCTTATGAATTTAGTTTGTAAGGCATTTTAAATTCATAGACTTGTAAGGCAAGTTTTGATATATGTTTTCAGGTTACTTCTAAGGGGAGAGTAATTCCTATGAGCATATTTTTGGGGGTTTAAAACTTATATATGAATCTGATGATTTAAGATTTGAGTTCCAGAGAGCAAGTTGTAAGGCATCTTGTTTGGGTTTCAGTTAGTTTTATTAATCTGGTATGGTTGAGATGCATTCTTATTGACTCTATACCCTAGGATTTGGCACTGGTCTGGGTTAGGGTTGCCTGTCAATCTTTAAAACTAAACCAAATCTTTATTTTACAGTTTGTCATGTATGAATATTGAATATCAGGGTTCAAGACACTTAATCCACTGGAAGATTTGTTGTGAAGCAGTAAGTCATTAGAGGTACACCCGCCTGAGTCTGTGGAACTCAAAGTGAAGGAGGATAAAATCCTCATTAGTTAGTCTTTTGCTAGTTAGAATCAAGAGTTGGGAGTCATAGAGTCAAGCATGAATGCTATATTAAGATTCTGCAAGAAAAAGCTCTAACAGTATGATCAATGCCAAATACCAAAAATGGTAGTCAAAATCTTTAATATTTGTCTTCATCAATTGGCATTTAATAGTGATAATTTTAGTTGTCTAAGTTCTTGATTGTGGTCTCCACTCCCAACCCCCCTCATTGTAATCAAATTTCTTATATAACAAGAGATCCCACTAACCAATGGGGATTTGTGAGTGAAGACCCTAGTGGGTTTGAGAAGCAGCAATGATAAGTTGCACAAGTTGTTAGATGTGAGAAAAAACCTGACGATAGAAGGGGTGCAGAGAAATGAGATAGTAAAGAGAGCAAAACAATCTTTGAATTGAGTGAAATGATGCTTTTAGGGATATTTTAGGGCTTTTGGATGCAAAAAAAAAGTCAAAAAGTGTCTGTTACTTTTTAGTGCTAGGCGCCTTTGCGTACGTCTGGGTATGCCCAAGCGTACCCCTGGACATACCTAGTATGGGTATTGGACGCCTCAAGGGTATACCTAGTAATGTAGGCTTAATCCAATGCATTTACTTTCCTAAAATAGCATTGATTCTGCCATTATCACTCCCACAACTAAAAGCAATTAACCAAGTTGATATATGTAGACCTAATCAAATGCATTTATCTTTAATATAACTTTTGTTGAACCTCATTCTTTTGTCTCCCACTCCACCCACATTCACTTCAAAGTGAAGAAAACAAATTCACTACTAAGAGGGGGGGTGAATTAGTAGTGTATAAACCTTAGTCCAATTTTTGCTTTTAATTCAAACTTTATGTAGATACTTCAATGGGAATAATCAATACAGAATATAAAGGAACCACCAAACATCAAGCAACAATGCACAAGTATGTGACATGGAAACCCAATGCGAGAGAAAACCACGGTGAGAAGTGCTGCTAGGATCTACCGTCCTAATCCAGCCTCACAAATCTTTAATCCAATTACAACTTTAAGGGCTTCAACCATTAGGAGCATCAACCCCTTTTCTAAGAGCAACAACTCTTTTAAACAACTAAGCACCCACTCAAACAATATGGGCTTCAACCCAATTACAATAAAAATGCATGTTTAGGAAACAAATTACATCTCAACTCAAATCTGAACTTATTACAACTCTGTAAAATTTCTCATAAACAAAGAAAGCCTTGTACTCTCAAAACTGTGAACCGATTATAATAAGCTTTTGTTCAATGAATTCAATCCAAGATGTGTAAAGTTTCGTTGCAATTAAAACTGAATATGAATACTATAAAAACTACAAATCTGAAGACTACCACCTTTGCACTCTGTGTGAATGAGAAACAATATAACAGCAAAATGATTCAATCTGACCAGATCCCTGTTGTTAACTACAAACTTCTTCGGTACTTCTGATAGTGTAGAAAAAATATATAATTTGTATCATATCAGAATATAACACTTTTATAGCCACAAGAATATATAAAAATATACCTCCAAGTTTGCTGTTGAGAAGCTCTTTTTCCTGATCTCAATGTCTGGTATCCAACTCGCTGAAATTTGATATTCTTCTTGACTGCTTGTTTATTCCGCTGCACTGATGCTTCCAACAATCTAACAACTTACTGTATGATTTCCAAGACACTTCTGTTTATAACCAGACGATATGTATTTCATTCCAATCACAGTCACTACTTCATCGGATGAATAGATGAATATTTATAAAGACCGATTGGTTGGCAAACTGCAGACTGGGTAGTTTGTGTTTGGTTACAGGTTACAACTGCTGTGTTTGGTTGTTCCAGCGTGTCCCTTCAACAGTTCCTCCAGCATGTCATCTTCCGCAACTTCCAAACTTTGTATTTGTTTTGTCCACCACTTAATTAAATTTGAAGTAGCCACTTACAGTTAGACAACTTGATCGAATATGTATCCAGCCCTTTGTATACTCTCATTTGATATTTGCCAGGTGTAGACGGAGCCCAAGCATCAATTACAAAATTAAGAGCAATTCCAATTTGTCTGTTTCCATACTAATCACCGTAAATCGCTGCCACACAGCCATCCAGATTAATAGTTTTGACAACTATTATGTTTGCTTTGACGTGGCAGTCCAAAGCATGAAGACCCAATAAATTTGTCTTTTATCGGGCTGGTAGACACACAGCCACCTCCCGATAAGCACCAGTTATTATTAAAACTCAATCAACTTTTAAGGCAGGCACAAGGGATTTCGAACCACCACATGACTATTGTCGTTTTGCATATTAAAATTGTTTTTATTACTAAATTCAACAGACATTTGATTGTTGAATCAATACTCATCGTGGCAAAACATGAGCCCGACATATGACACCGTGTATATTGATGGACTCCGTATATTGAAGGTTTATCCTACAGTTTAATACCAGCGACTTTTCTCTTTGTTCGAATAAGAGAGTTTATCTGATTTTGACCAAAACATCTTCACGAAATTCATATTATGTGTTTTGACTTCCATTTGTCTTTTATATGGGATTGTTGTTTTTTCTGGACAAAACCCGATACTGAAGGATACCTTCTGCGTTTGAATAAATGCTGAAGACGGTAGATGCTGAAGTTGATCAAGCCCTTTTATGGCTAACCTGTCTTCACTGCATTCTATCTGTCATAAAAATTGATTACTGTTCACATGATTGAAGTTCTTCTGAGTATTGCCTTTATCCACTCTTATTTAGACCATTATCAAAGGACATAGGTTCAATACAATAGACACATATTGGAAAACAAAACTTGTTTGTATTTAACCTTTCAATCCAGAGACTAAACACTTGACATCAATGACACTTAACAATCTCCCCCTGTCATTGATGGCAAGATAACCTACAAGCAAAACCTATTGAAAAGGCTGATCAACACATATCAACTCTGATCATCAACACATATCAATTCTGATTAAAACAATAGTTCCAAATCTGAACCTGATCTGCAACCATATCATAACCTGCAAAACTGCCATACCATAACTTGCAAAACATAACCTGCAAAACTACCACATAACCTGCAAAATTCCCACATTTCTCCCCCTTTGACATCAATGACAAGGGGTCGGGGTATAGATGATAAACTAGACAAACTCCCCCTAAGTTCATGCCTTGATCCAAGAACTTAGTGTGGCAAAACCACAACACCAAGCCTTTCACGAAGGATTTCAAAAGCAGCTGCAGGAAGTCGGCTTTGTAAATATATCTGCCAACTGTTGTTTAGTATAAACATACTAAAGACAAACTTCACGGTCAACAACTCTTTCCTTGAAAAATGATACTTAATAGAAATATGTTTAGTGCAAGAGTGTAGAACAGGATTTTTGGAAATATTAATCGCACTAGTATTATCACAATAAATGGGCACTAGACAATCAAATTTCACCTTCAAATCCAAAAGGGTTTGCTTCATCCATAAGACTTGTGTGCAACAAGCAACTGCAGCAACGTATTCAGCCTCGGCTGTTGACAAGGTAACTAAATCTTGTTTCTTACTCAGCCACGCTACCAACCTGTCTCCCAAAAGAAAAGCTCCACCACTGGTCCTGCGTCTAATGTCCAAACAACCTGCATAATTTGCATCCCTATACGGTGCAAGAGTAAATTTGTCATTTTGTGGATACCATAACCGAAAATCAATTGTATCCTGCAAATACTTGAAAATTCGTTTTACTGCATTAAGATGAGAAACCTTAGGAGAAGCCTGAAATCGAGCAACCATACACATTGCTTGCATTATATCAGGTCTAGATGTTGTAAGATATAACAAACTACCTATCATAGACTTGTACTGTGTTTGATCTGTTGCAGGAGAATCATCATCCTTAGTTAATTTACAACCTGTAATCATTGGTGTACTAACAGGATTGCAATTATCCATTTGAAACTTTATAAGCATTTCCTTGGTATATTTAGTTTGTGATAAAAATATGCCTTCATCCAACTGAGAAACTTGAAAACCAAGAAAATATGACAACTCCCCTAACATAGACATTTCAAATGTTGATTGCATTTGGTTAGCAAAATCTTTGCAAACTTCATCATTTCCACCAAAAATAATGTCATCAACATAAACAACCACAACAAAAACCTGATCTCCAACAGATTTGAAATATAGATTACTACCTGCATTACCTTTGTGAAACCCCGGCTGTAAGAGATGTTGATCAAGCCTAGAATACCAAGCCCTAGGTGCCTGTTTCAGACCATACAGGGCCTTTTTGAGTCTACACACAGTCTTCTTTACCTGCACAAGCAAAGCCTTCTAGTTGTTCCATGTAAACTTCCTCTTCTAAGAACCCATTCAGAAAAGCTGATTTTACATCCATTTGCCAGACCTTAAAGTTTTTATATGCTGAAAATGCCAAAAACATGCGGATAGCTTCTAGCCTGGCTACAGGAGCAAATGTCTCGTCAAAATCTACCCCTTCAATTTGTGCATAACCCTTAAATACTAGTCTAGCTTTATTTCTAACAATTTTACCATCTTCGTTAAGTTTATTCTTAAACACCCATTTAGCACCAATGACATTCTTATGACGGTCGAGGAACTAACTCCCAAGTGTTATTTTTCTCAATTTGTGTTGATTCCTCTTTCATTGCATTAATCCAATTATCATCTTTGCTAGCTTCCTTATACGTTTTAGGTTCCATTTCATAAATCGAAGATAGATAGGCTTCTTCATTATAATTCTTAACAATCTTTTTCCTTGTCTGAATTCCATCATCTTTATTACCAATTATTTGTTCTTCGGGATGATTTCTTTTTACAAACTTAGATGGATTCCTATTACCAATATTTTCAAAGGAAATTTCAATGGCATTTTCAGAAAATATTTCATCATCTTCATTAGACACATTTGTTGTTGAAGTGTTTTCATTAGAATCAATAGAAGATGTAGTACTTTCAAACACATTATCTAAATTAACAACAGATTTTTCAGAATTGTCTTTGTGTAATTGTTCATCATTTTTGACATTAACACATTCAACAATCTTCTTTAATCTATTGTTATAGCATTTATACGCTTTACTGTGAGTTGAGTAACCAAGAAAGAACCCTTCATTACATTTAGAATCAAAACTACTCAAACCTTCCTCATCAATGGCATTTTCAGAACATATTTCATCATCTTCATTAGACACATTTGTTGAAGAAGTGTTTTCATTAGAATCAATAGAAGATGTAGGAGTACTTTCAAACACATTATCTGAATTAACAACAGATTTTTCAGAATTGTCTTTGTGTAATTGTTCATCATTTTTGACGTTAACACATTCAACAATCTTCTTTAATCTATTGTTATAGCATTTATACCCTTTACTGTGAGTTGAGTAACCAAGAAAGAACCCTTCATTACATTTAGAATCAAAACTACTCAAACCTTCCTCATCTCGCTTAATAAAATACTTGCTTCCAAGAACTTTAAAATATTTAACTGAAGTTGGCTTACCATACCACAACTCATACGGAGTTTTCTTGTTGTTTGGCCTGAGTTGAACAATGTTTAGAACATAAATTGTTTTGTGCACTACTTCCACCCAAAACCTATCAGGAATTTTAGATTCATTAAGAAAAGTTCTAGCCATTTCCTTTACCGTTATGTTTTTCCGTTCAACTACCCCATTTTGTTGAGGTGTCCTATCTGCAGAGTACTGTCTTTTTATACCTCCTTCACAGTAATAAACAAATTCATTAGACATAAACTCGCCACCTCTATCAGATCTAAGGCGTTTAATTTCATAATCAGTTTCTTTTTCAACCATAGCCCTAAAAATTTTAAACTTTCAAAAGCTTCTGACTTTTCTTTTAAGAATGTCACCCATGTCATTCTAGAATAATCGTCTATAAAAGCATGAAATATCTCTCATTTTTCAAACCTTTAGTTCTAGTGGGTCCACAAAGATCTGTGTGAATCAACTACTCCAGGGGTTGTAGACTTGAATATTCTTTTGGTTTCAAACTTATTCTAGTTTGCTTTCCTTGATGACACTCTTTGCACACAATGTTTTTAGGTTTCGCAATCTTGGGCATGTCTTACTGAATTCAAAGAATTGATTTTTACCAAATTATCAAAATTGACATGTCCTCCCTAACCTCCTATGCCAAAGCTAACTTTCATCTACTTGATTCAACAAACAACTCCTACCTTTTACTTCTCTCAAGTCGTAAATATTACTTTCAATACGTTTACCCTCAGCAATAACCTTCCAGAATCAAATTTCCTTATCTCACATCCTTGAGCATTGAAATTTACAGAATAGTCATTATCACGCAATTGACTAATACTTAGTAAATTATACTTTAAACCATCCACATACCAGACATTGCTTGCTTCTAGCATACCATTGATATTCAAGGAACCTTTACCTCGTATTGGTACTGAAGATTTGCCTCCAAATTTTACTGGACCATCATCCCATTCTATAAATGTAGAAAACTTGCCTTTATTGTCTGTCATGTGGTTTGAAGTTTTGAACAACCACTGTCAACAATCCACAGATTCTCTTTCGTAGCATGCAATGTTGTGACAACAAGAGATTTGTTCTCTTTGTTTCTCCAAACCTTTGTTTCTTTCTTCTCTGATAACCTGTTCCCTGAATCAACAAAACTCAACTGACAGTTTCTTGCAGTATTTCCAACATTCTGACATTTAAAACAAACCAAGTTGAAATTTCTCAATGCATTAAAAGAATTTGGACTTACAAAACTGAACCTTCTTCTAGGCATAACCCTGCAATTTACTGCTTTGTGACCAAAATAGTTGCAAAAGTTGCAATAACCAAAGAATGAGTTAAATCTTCTAGGAAACCACTTCTTAGTTCCAACAAAGTTCATTTTACCTTTTGCACTATTTGAACTTTTTGTCTTTTCAAACCCTAATCATGTTTTGATGCTAGTGTCTCGCTGTTGATCCAACATATCACTTAACATTGCTGAACTTTTTGTGAATTTTATTTGCGTATCAGGAATCATAGTTAGTTTCTTGATTTCAATCCTTAAACCAACTATTTCACTTTCCAACTTAGAGCAATTTTCAGTCTTAATAACAAGTTCATAATTTACTATTAACTTCCTTTTAGTTTCTTCAAGCTCAACTCTCAAATTTGTAATAATAACAATTTTAAATTCAATATCTGTTGAGAAATCTGCATTACCTTTTGAGACTGATGTCAACTCTTTCTTCAACTGGCTGATTTCTTCCAGTGCGCATACCAACTCTGCTTCAAAATCAACTTCATCTTTTGTATCACTGCTTGAATTACCATCACTTTGATCTGTAGAACAAGGTCCTACTGCCATAAACAAAGTTTCAAAACCATCAGAATCAGAACTATCAATACTATCATTCTTAACGTATAAACTTTTTTTTTTCTTTGCAAACTTTTTAGATTTGTGAGCAAATTGTTTCTTCTTGAAACCTTCTTCTTCATCACTCTTAGAGTTAGGACATTTAGCTGCAAAATGACCACTCCTTCCACAATTAAAACATTTCACGGGTGATTTTCCTTTATTTTTACCAAACCTTTTAAACTTTTTAACTAGGTTTGCCAATTGCTCTTCAAGATCTTTTGATTCTGAACTTTCGTCCTTCTCCTTATTAGTTGCCTTAAAAGCAACTTCCCTTTTTGTTTCTACATCACCTGCCATTCTCATTTCATAAGCTGATAGAATATCATGTAAATCATCCACTGTTACTTTAATAAGATCCCTAGCTTCTTCTATAACTGAAATTTTTGCATTGTATCTGGAAGGTAAAGAACGTAAAACCTTTTGTACAACAGTTGGTTCTTTTACTTTTTCTCCTAAACCTTTAATTGCGTTAACAACTTCATCAACTCTTAAAAGATAATCAGCAATGCATTCTTCTTCTTTCATTTTTAATTCCTCAAATCTGGCCTTATATGTTTGTAATTTAGCCTGCTTAACCTATCATCTCCCTCATAAATACCCTTTAACTTATCCCAAACTTCCTTGGCTGATTTACAATGCATGACTTTAGTAAATTCATTATTAGCCAAACCACACAATAATGCATTTCTAGATTTAGCATTGTTTTCATAATCTTTCTTATTTGTGGGATCAATTAAGGGAGCTTTAGGTAAAGTGTAGCCATTTTCAACAGATATCCAAGCATCAAAACCAATTCAAGCAATGTAACTTTCCATTCTAACACTCCAAAAAGCATAACTTGTCCCATCAAACAAAGGTGGCTTATTTGAAGATGCTCCTTCTAAATTGGCCATGTGTTCTAATCAAAGAATCTGCTTAGACTGATTAGGTCTTTACACAAGCACTGGCTCTAATACCAATTGAAGAACACAGATTCACTACTAAGAGGGGGGTGAACTAGTAGTGTATAAACCTTAGTCCAATTTTTGCTTTTAATTCAAACTTTATGTAGATACTTCAATGGGAATGATCAACACAGAATATAAAGAAAGCACCAAACATCAAGCAACAATGCACAAGTATGTGATGTGGAAACCCAATGAGGGAGAAAACCACGGTGAGAAGTGCTGCTAGGATCTACCATCCTAATTCAGCCTCACAAATCTTTGATCCAATTACAGTAAAAATGAATGTTTAGGAAACAAATCACATCTCAACTCAAATCTGAACTTATTACAACTCTGTAAAATTTCTCATAAACAAAGAAAGCCTTGTACTCTCAAAACTGTGAACTGATTGTAATAAGCTTCTGTTCAATGAATTCAATCCAAGATATATAAAGTTTTGTTGCAGTTAAAACTGAGTATAAATACTATAAAAACTGCAAATGTGAAGACTACCACCTCTGCACTTTGTGTGAATGAGAAACAATATAACAGAAAAATGATTCAATTTGACCAGATCCCTGTTGTTAACTACAAACTTATTCGGTACTTCTGATAGTGTAGAAAAAATATATAATCTGTATCATATCAGAATATAACACTTTTATAGCCACAAGAATATATAAAAATATACCTCCAGGTTTGCTGTTGAGAAGCTCCTTTTCCTGATCTCAATGTCTGTTATCCAACTCACTGAAATTTGATATTCTTCTTGACTGCTTGTTTATTCCGCTACACTGATCCTTTCAACGATTTAACAACTTACTGTATTATTTCCAAGACACTTCTGTTTATAACCAGACGATATGTATTTCATTCCAATCACAGTCACTACTTCATCGGATGAATAGATGAATATTTATAAAGACCGATTGGTTGGCAAACTGCAGACTGGGTAGTTTGTGTTTGGTTACAGGTTACAACTGCTGTGTTTGGTTGTTCCAGCGTGTCCCTTCAACAGTTCCTCCAGCATGTCATCTTCCGCAACTTCCAAACTTTGTATTTGTTTTGTCCACCACTTAATTAAATTTGAAGTAGCCACTTACAGTTAGACAACTTGATCGAATATGTATCCAGCCCTTTGTATACTCTCATTTGATATTTGCCAGGTGTAGACGGAGCCCAAGCATCAATTACAAAATTAAGAGCAATTCCAATTTGTCTGTTTCCATACTAATCACCGTAAATCGCTGCCACACAGCCATCCAGATTAATAGTTTTGACAACTATTATGTTTGCTTTGACGTGGCAGTCCAAAGCATGAAGACCCAATAAATTTGTCTTTTATCGGGCTGGTAGACACACAGCCACCTCCCGATAAGCACCAGTTATTATTAAAACTCAATCAACTTTTAAGGCAGGCACAAGGGATTTCGAACCACCACATGACTATTGTCGTTTTGCATATTAAAATTGTTTTTATTACTAAATTCAACAGACATTTGATTGTTGAATCAATACTCATCGTGGCAAAACATGAGCCCGACATATGACACCGTGTATATTGATGGACTCCGTATATTGAAGGTTTATCCTACAGTTTAATACCAGCGACTTTTCTCTTTGTTCGAATAAGAGAGTTTATCTGATTTTGACCAAAACATCTTCACGAAATTCATATTATGTGTTTTGACTTCCATTTGTCTTTTATATGGGATTGTTGTTTTTTCTGGACAAAACCCGATACTGAAGGATACCTTCTGCGTTTGAATAAATGCTGAAGACGGTAGATGCTGAAGTTGATCAAGCCCTTTTATGGCTAACCTGTCTTCACTGCATTCTATCTGTCATAAAAATTGATTACTGTTCACATGATTGAAGTTCTTCTGAGTATTGCCTTTATCCACTCTTATTTAGACCATTATCAAAGGACATAGGTTCAATACAATAGACACATATTTGTAAACAAAACTTAAAACGTCAATAGCATCACCAGTGCATCACCAATGACTTGAAACAAAAAAACTTTCCCTCAACCAAACATCCTACAAGAAAATAAATTGAGAAAAAGGTAATCAAAGTTTTGATGATTTCTCTGGATCGTTCTGTGCAGCAATCATTGAAGAGATGAATTTTATCTTGAAAACTACAGTGTTAGACTTTAATTTATAATCTTAGAAAGTTGGAAATTTAAATCTTCAATGCTCTAAAGTTGTAATGGAAAAAACAAAGATTGATTTATTGTGAGGTACATTATTATGTCCCCAAGCTCAGGACAATTGGTCAAACAACATGGCCTAATGGGTTGTCAATGTTCCATTGGAGAGAAGCCAAAATAAAATTACCAGTGCCTTATGTCTTATAGTATGCTGCATCTATTTGTAAACGGGATACTCTTATTTTTATGCAAAATACGAATTTAAAAATAGAGATGCAAATGATCATCTCACCTGCCATGGTCTTTCCCAATCAAGGGGCATTGGCCAAGCTCCAAACCATGCACCAATAACAGCTCCATATGCAGGAAAGCAGAGTGCATAATCAATGCCTCCCAAAAGTCTGCAAATTCCTATCATATTCTAAGTAAGTCTATTAACTAACTAGACTGCAGTTTACAAAAAGTATGTTCAGATATTTGGCTACTTCAAGAAATACATCTGAATGAAAGTGAAAGACAGTTATAAATTGGTCAAGAATATAACCATTGCACATAAAAATCAGAAATATTTGTTCTCTCATACAATTTCCACAAAAATCTGTTTACCTGTGCACAACTTAAATAGTAATTAAAGAAAAAATTGCTTTGAAATTTTGAATACTGAATAATACTAGGAAAAAGATTGGCATCATATACATGGCATTTAAAATTTTACACTTTGACGAACCTATAATTTTCTGCTGACCAGAGCTCATTTGGTGGATACAGAGTTATTTTAAAATACAATCATTGTTTATGCTGCAAACTTAAAACTCATGTTTCTCAAAAGAAAATATGCAAATGTAAAACAAGCTTGTGAAATTGATGTAAAACAAACAGGAGAACATCAATGCAATCATACTGACTTGATATGGGCAAAAATGCGCCGCCAATCTGGCCATGATATACCAAAAACAGTAGCTGTTGGGACAACCTGCCAAATGCATCAAATTTATTAGTACTTTTGTGGGTAACCAGTACAATATCTACTTCTGAAATTCTATATTTTCAATTGATTTATAAATCCTCTATGCAAGGCATCTAAAGGACATTTTCAAAATGGTGGATTTTAGCAGTGTAATGATGTTTTTTAAAATTTTCATATCTGCTTTGTGCCAACCAAACAAAAATGAATATGATGAGATTAAACATAAATGGAGACAAGATAAGATAAGATAAATTTATTAATGTCCAACAAAAGACCACAAAGGGTCAAAGGGACTGCCAAGTACAACAAAAGGGGGGGCAGCCCGCAGCAGGGACACACACCAAACGGTGCCCTAAGAAGAAAGCAACAGCTGAAATAAATACAGAGATAGGGGTCCAAAGGAAAAGAAAAGAAACCCTCCCAAACCCAATTAAGGGTTTCGAACAGCCGTGAAGAACTTTCGAACTGAAGGATAAGCAATAGGACCAGTCGGAGCCCTGGGTCGCCTCGGAGTGATCCTGGAAGAGGAAGGTTGTTGAAGAAAGGAGCCTATCATGGGCCTCACAGATCTGGAATAAGGGGTGGGGCCAAGTTGACGCTTGGTACCACGCATTGAATGAAGCCCTGTGAAGAAGGAAGTAATAAGCTGACAGGGTGGAGGCGTCACAGGATGTCAATGCTGGAGTGTGTGGTCCCGAAACCTAAGGGCTTCCTGAAAGCAAAGGGCAAGGCACCTCTGGTGCATATATCTGAAGAAGGTGGAGAGTGACCGCGCCTCCCTGAAGAGGCAATAGAAGCTCCCTCTGATCTCGTAGTATAGAGGAAAGCAAAAGATGAAGTTCTCCTCAGACTCAACCTCCCCAATGTTGCAAAGCTGACAAATCTTGTGCACTTTGTCAATATGATGTTATGTCTCGCAACGAAGCTGATGCGAACCCGCTCTGAAGGAGCCAAGGGGGATCCTGAGGGAATGAGGCCAGTGGTGGGATAAGTAGGAAGGGTGGACAATGAGTTTGTCCTTCAGATCCTGAAAGTTCTCTGCATAAAAGGCTATCTTAGGGCGAAGGCCCCCGTGGGGGTTAACCCAAATAGTGTGAATGAACTGCCTATAAATATCATCTCAGATGCATCATATCAACTCTTGGCAAGGAGGAAGTGGATGGGGAGGCAACGAGAGAGTGGAAGGGAGGGAGGTGATCCATATCAATCCCAATAGACCCAAGAAGGGTTGAAGTCTCAACAAACCATGTGTGAGCCCGACCAGAGGAGACAACAGAAGCAGCAATAAACTCTGAAGAACAGTAGGCAAGGTAGGGGCATCTGTGATGAACCTTACCCGAATCAACAAAGCCCCGAAGGCAGTGAAGGTATTAGACTAGATCAAAGAAAGCCTCAACCCTGAACGGACGACCCCAAACCCTACAAGAATAATGTTTTGCAGGATGGATTGATTGCACCGGATGATACACCGGAGGAGAACCTGAACCCACTTAGCAGAACCCCAATCGGAATCCAGCAAAGGACCCCACACCACCAAACCATAGAGAATAGTAGGTTTGATAAGTGTATCCATAAGTGTCAATTTGGACAAAGTGTCTTGAAAATGGTGTTGGTAACACTGTCACTCGAGGAGGGCCAACAAACCATACCCTTTATTAATCTGCGGTTGAAGGGCGAGTCTCATGGTAAAACGGGTCCCAGAGAACTTGACCCCCAGATATGTGTATGAGGACGAGAACTCCACCTCCAAACCCCTGAAGAAGGAATGGAGGTGAGAGGTCTTAAGAGCATTGAAGAACATCACCTTGGTCTTCCCCAAATTAATTGTCAAATGTCGCAACTCGCAAAAGGACGCAAGACCGTCCAACTATCTCTGCAAACCCTCCGGAGAGGAGGCTAGAAGAACGACATCATCCGCAAAAAGCAGAATAGAGATCATAACCTGGTGAAGAAGGTAATCGTCCCCAAGAAGAGTGTGGTCATGAAGATACCTCTCCAGCTTGTCAATGTAGATACCAAAAAGAGTAGGCAACAAGGGGCAGCCCTGCTTAACCCCAATACTGCTCCTAATGAAGTCCGAAAACCCAGAAGGGGTCTTGAGACGGTCCAAAACCATCTCGTAGAGTCTCATGATAGCTACCAAAAGAGTCTGAAATATCGATATCCTGAAGCCTCTGAAAAAGGGTCGTCCTAGGGACAGAGTCTAAGGCTTTGCAAAAATCTACAAAGCAACAGTACACCTTCGAGGAGCGATGGCGCTCCTCCTCAATAATGCCCCAAAGAATCAAGATGTGATCCATAGTCTAATAATTCGGTCTGAAACTGGCTTGCCCCTTGGCACAGATGTGACGATGATCCAACTCTCTTGATAGAAGAATATGAAGAGTCGTGGCGTACAGCTTGGAGATGGTGTGCCCAACCATGATGGTCCTGTAATTATTGGGGTCTAAGGCAGGACTCGCCTTGTGTATCAAATGGATGATGTGGTGCGACCAAGAAGGGGGAAACCTGTGCAAACAACATGGTTGAAGAGATCGGCTAAATAGGACCCCAAAACTGTAAGGTCGTGTTTAAAGAACTCGGCCTGAAAGCCCTCCTCGGCAGTCGCCCTGCTAGAGTTGATAGTTCTGACCGCCTCCTTGATAGTGGTATAGAAGAGAAGGTGGCAGTGAGGGGAATGTGACCTAGAAAGGTATGGGGATGTCATAGAGCGCAAAGGTATGGAAAACCAGTAAACCATGATCAAGCTCGAGAGAAAATTTGGGGGAACAATGGAGAGAGGCAAGAAGGGTACGTCAGCGCTGGGAAATGTCAAGACGCTTCTTATGGCAGAGGAGCTGGCGATAGGAGGTCTTAAGGGAGGTGTAAGAAGGGTGTGGAGCATGAAGGCCGACTGCAGGGTCCGATGAGAGGCCTTACAGTCTTCATCGTACCATTTGTTCATAGGGCATGTGTTCAGAAGTATTGAAGTGTTAAATGATAGTCTTGATTATTTGAAATTATGAAAGGAAAGCAAATAAGTCTCAAAAAAGCTATACAATAAGAAATGGAGATAGAATGGAAGAAGCAACCAACAAAAGAGAGACACGGACCAATTTATGTGCACATTAACTGAAGAATGTCACTGAAAAGAAACCTTCTAGGTCAATTTGTGTACAGATAGAAATACCCCTCTTAATGATAATTTTGATGTCCTATAGAAAAATTCATACAATTACACCAGTCACTCTTTATGGCTTTTAGAACACTCATGTTTCAATATCTTCTGAAGAATTTCCCTATTTCATCTTAGAATAGTGTAGTCTGATAGACACAGCTATAGCAAGGGGGGGAGGGTGAATCAATATATGCCAATTTCAGACTCAATCCACAAAATGACTTCTCCAAGCATCACAACCAATTACAAACTCAAATCAGTAGAACTAATACTAGATCTTACTTTATAATTAGTGCAGCTAAGCAAGTAGTAAGCAGATTCACACATCTAGACATGAGAACACCAAATATAAGTGGAAACCCGGAAGGGAAACAATGGTGAGAATAGCTACTTAGATCTACTGTCCAAATCTAGCCCCACAAATAATAGATCACTTACAATATGAAGTATGCACCAACCTCCAATTGTGTTTGCACACACCAACCTACTTCAAACACCAATCCCCTACACCAACATCTAAGCATCAACTGAACGCTATGGACATCAATCTCAGCAATAAAAAAAGATATGAATTGTGGACCTTCAACTCAGCTTGCTCTTGATCTAAATAACCTTCATAACCTCCTCTTCTAGTGCATATGATCTTTTGATAAACTGCATAATGATTGGAATGCAACTCACATTGCATAGATCCAACTACACATCACATATATTTCTCATTAATTTCCAACATTCCAAAATAGATCCTAGATCACTATATATATGCACTACAATTACAATAACATTCATATGTCGGCTTTATATAAAGATTATTGCATTCACAAGTCCACAAACATTACCCTCAACCAAACCTGTAATAGGCAAAGTCCAATAGCCCACATGCTACTCCAGAAGAAGGGACACACTACCTGTTACACAAGGTAGGCCTATCTAGTCCCAACGATCATCCACAGACTATCTTCAGTGAGCATATGTTACAATCGTCTAGTGCATCAATCTAGAATAGCAACCTAGTCGGCCAACTCACAAAGTGACCATTTAATCACTTATAACTTCCCATCTGTTGATGATCAACTCCGAGAACTCTGGAAACAGATACAATATGTGTAGACATACTCTCCATTCAAACCATAGATCACCAACTGTGAAGGAAAACTGATCATAACAAATTGCCACAGCAAGCTCACTGTTTGGGTAACTTACCTCAAACACTCTGGATCACACTTTTGGATGACCTCTACCAACTAGAATATCAGATGCAGGATGATAATACATACTTCCATTGATTACACAATCATAGCTAGCCACTTGTACTTTTGGAACTCAAATGTTCAAGGTCAGACATGATAGTAGTTCTATTCTTTTGAATACCTTGACATTAGTCAAGATTGACTAGCACATTTGACCATAGTTATGAGACTCAAACTCGGCAAGGGTGACTTGACTCAGGACTGGAGACTTGGGAAAAAACACAGCACAGACTAGGCAAATACTCGACAAAGTGAAAAACCCAAGAAATTTAGAGATTCTTAAGGATTTAAAGCTTGTTTTAGGCACGTTTTATTAAATAAACCTTAAAGACACAATAACATTATCAAGTAGAAGCTAATTTGATCACATACACAAGTATATACCAATCACATAAGTAAAAACACAAATTGTAGCTTAAGGAAATAGCACACTTAGACATAAATATTTCAAATGTATACAAAACTCATCAAATATAAAATTCATGATATTAAAACTACCAAACAAATATCATAATAATAACTAGAAGTCTATGGCTCAAAAGAGGTTGCATCCTTCTTGCAAAGGCGTCTAAGGTAGATCTTGGGTGATGTAGCAGCCATAATATGTTTTTAACTATGAATATGCAAAGATTGCAACAAGGGATATGTATTATGAAGATTTTTATGATCATGATTCATCAATGGGCTATTACTTGCTTAGACTTATAGTTTGATGGGGATTTGGGGACAACACTAGAACAAGGTTGAGGGTAGCACCCCTCACAAGGATTTGAGGGTGGGAGAGAGAGATAGAGGTAGAGAGATAGATCTAAAGCTTGGGAAATAAAGTGAGTGAGATAGAGAGGGCGAGAGAATGTTGATAGGAGCCTATTGATTACTAAAATTTGACTAAGTCTTAAATTTTATAAGAGCTTCTAAAACCTAGAATTTGCATTATAACTCCTAGAGATCTAAAACCACTATCAAACTCTTGCCAATATATACGTGAAGTATAACTTAAAGTATAAGAATACTTAAATGTAATATTTCACGCATATATTATGTTGAAGAAAATGAGAATGACTTGAAGACAAAGATGGGGAATTACATGTTATATTTCATGTATATCATGGGGGCGTGCCATAAACCAAAAAAGCATTGAAATTTTGAGACTTCAAAAAAAAAAGTCTGGTTGAGTCCAGGTGATGGGACTCGCCTAGACTCAGCGAGTCCAAGGAGTCCCCAAGACTCAGCACATCTCACCTAGGCTTGGCCAAGTCCAAGTCCAGGTCCTTGAGACGCGTCGAGGGTGACCCGACTTTTGACTCGCCATGTTTGTGCGAGTCTGAGTATCGAAAGTTTGCATTTGACATCAATGACAACCTTTGTCCAACACAGTTCATTTATAAATCTCATGTTACAATGTACCAAGATCAATATCACCCTTCTGAGACACCTAGTAACCTTATTTTGCACCAAGAAGGGGTTAACGCCTTGCAAAAGGTGGCATACAATATTGTTAATGCATTGGAGACACAACAAAATCCTAAAATTTGGAAAGCATCCTAATCATGGTTTGTCTTTATTTCAAATTGCAATGCTCTTTTATATTGTACACCTGGAATTTATAAGTTATTAACTATATTATACCAAGTTTTCTGGACAGGGGCAAGGATGGTTGGGAAAATGCATTTCCATAACGAACTTTTTGTGAAAATCATTTTTTATAGGACAGCTGTTAAAAATGGGAATTCGAAAAATATGCAAAATTTCAAATATTCATATGACGGCATTGATAAGACATTCACCATGTATATTATAGAGCCTTAAAACATAACATTACAGTTGAGTTGAGATTTCACATGAGTTAACAAAAAAATTAATAAAACTTTATTGTTTTCGTAGTTAATATGCATATATATTATTATTATATAAACTTACAACAAAATACCCAAAAGTTGCAAGTTTCAACTACAAAATGACAAAAACATAAAAAAACCATTAATGCCCCCAATCAACACTTGCCAACACTACATTGAATGGAGTGTTACCAAATTATTACCACTATGAGGAGTTCCATCGTCCTATGGAACCCCAACCAATCCCTTTTGTGTCTCCCCATCGTCAACCTATGTAGCATCTTGGGATCAACATCCTAATGTGTGGCTAGAGTCTTAACAATACTCAAGAGTCTATCAATCCTAAAGCCACATGGGACTAAGCACAACCACTAACTTTACTCATTGAGAGGTAAACCATTCCTCTTGAATATTTGAATGAAAATGTGTGGACCAATTCCTCTCTGCAGGAAAGGAACTAACGACCTATAAAAGGAGGTGAGTGCAAAGACAAACATGTAATTCACTATCCTATAGTTTTGTTTCTCAGTGCTCCGTTTGAGCGTCAACTAAGGATTGTGGTTGTATATCCTGGTGTTGAGATTAGCAAGGGAACATCTTGTCTTCAAACCTGGGAATGTTGCTTGGGCAACATCTAGCTCCAATATTTGTCAAGTAGAGCAACTCTTCCCACGCATCACTATCAAGCCTTCTACCACCATCACTAACTTTCTTATGCAATCTATGAACCTTGATCATCTCAAACAATTTGACCTTTGAACGAAAAACAAAAACAAAGTGTGTGCAATTCTCAACAACATAAATACAAACCTCTATGAAACCTATGATGAGATCTCAAAGAGTCCCCTTCCAATCCCAAGTAGCATTAAACAAGGAATGCAATTCACTCTCAAGATGATCCTCTTTGATTTGATGATGCATGAAATATCTATAAACTCGCACGAAATCAAAGGTTGTGACACATACTCACCATTGTGTTCTCATTGCACCACTTGACTCCTTTGTTATGAAGAATCCAAAACGCTTATTAGAGATTCGCAACCAAATCCTTGAGTTCTAAAGGACCATCCAATGATGTTGCAAATTACACCTTCCAAAATATGGTGTAAACCAAACTATGTATGGGCTGGAAACAAGTTAGTGCAGCCATAAACCACCTAGAGTCTCGCCCAAATCAGAACTATGGTGACTGGTATGATTGTTTCCTTCAGCCGAAACCTTCTACCCCCACCATAGAGCAATGGAACTCCCTTAAATGTGCAAAATTGCAGCTACTATAATAGCTGTTTCAGACCTGATATTTTCAAGACTAGCACAGCATAACAATGGTACAAGTTGTAACAGATGCAAAACTGAAACTCTCTTGCAAAAATTAAAAATATGAGCAATGTTGAGGTTAGGAACAGCCGTGCAAGGTCTGAAAATTCAAAATACTCCATTAGCAGTTGCAAAATGAAAACTCCTCCTTGCCATAACAGAAAACACATGTAACAGTATTTGTTTGATTGCAAACAAACTGATGTGATTGCTGATAATGCTGGTGGCAGCAGCATCAATACTGAAAATTAGACTCATAGCTAGCCTAGGTGTGCTCCCTCTATCATTTGACGGTAGGATACTATCACCACTTGCTTCCTTCATATCTTGTTGATGATTCTTGGCAGAAATATCCAAGCTTGGAGATACCCTATCATGCTTATGCTGCACACTCAGATATTCATGTGAATTTCTCCTTGAGATCTTCTTATGGTGCCCATAACTTCCTTGATTGGAAGGATATATCCAACAAAAGTCCCCAACTCTTGATGGTAATTGTTGGTTCTTTTACTTACTACCCTAAGCTCTAAGGAATGACACAGTACCTAGACTCAAGGATCAAGTCGATCCATGTAAGATGCCAAACCCTATGATTGAACCAAGGACAACAGAAAGTTAATGAGACAAGATTGGGCTCTGTCTTCTACAATTTGAGCTCCACAAAACACTTTAAAATCCTTCAAAATTCTTTCTGGTTGATCCTCTCCCAAACACCAAGACCTCATTTATGAAATTATAGGTGGCTCCACTGTTAATCAACACCATGATCCTTTACCCATACAAAACCCAACAAACTTTGAATGAATGATACTTAAGTGCATCCAAAAATGAAGCAAAGGTGCCCTCCTAAATCTCTCCCTCAACCACTAGTTTTGGCTCCTCTTTTATTGTCTCTTCATCTATGAGTACTATTATGTTAATGTACCTAACCATGGCCAAGGCCTCAATGACCCGGTCCCCATGTTACCTACAAAATAAAACACAATTTCTTCCTACTAAGTTCATTCTTTGTGGCTTCTTTGCCAATACTCTTTGGCATGCTTTGTGGAGGGACCTCTAGGTGGCGACTTGCTCTTAGGAATCTTACTCTGCAAAGTTAGAGCTCTCCTAATGGCATCTAATAATGACATGGATCAAAGGCTAACTTAACTAAACCCTTGAGAGTTTTGATTAGACCCTCCGTAAATTACCCAACGAGTCACTTCTCTGTCACATCCAGTACCATCACTAATAACCTTTGAAATTCTACCAAATAATGCTCTACTATGCCTTCTTGCCTTAGTTGTGCTAGCTCCTAGAAATGAACCTTTGGATCCTTCCAATCAAATCTCTCTATCAATCTATGACTAAATTCTTCCAAGGTAGTGATGGAGTTTTGCCCTTGTGTAATCATGCCATGATACTACCACCCATGAGCCACAGCCTCCAAATGTAGGTTAGAAAACTTAATTGCATCCTCCTCATGCATAGGGTTTAATGAAAAGTGTGTATCCAAATTTTGCAACTAAGCCCTAGTTGAACAATTGTTTGATCCATAATATGTAGATATGGTGATCTTACCCAATCAATTATGATATCTCTTCCTCTTCTATGCCCATTCTTTGTCTTCAAATCGTAGTACTCACCAAAGGATAAATTACGGATTGTTTGACTTAGAGCGTCAAGCTCTTCATGATAGCTTGTCATAATCATCTTGTTAGAATATAATGTTATTGAGGGTCATTACCCTTATAACATTTGTATATATTGTTCTAATATAAAGTTATAAAAGCTTATATATAATATGCTTCATTAAGCATATCCCATTTAAAATAATTATTAGAAAAGCATATCCCATTTAAATTAATTATAGTCTAATAACTTAGATTATTAATTATTTATGAATGGGGGTATTCAATGGGTGTAACTAATACCCATTCAAGTATTTTTCCCCCCTTTCTCCTATATTTAAGGAGGTTCTCTCAGTTGAGAGAATGTGAATTTGGAGATTTACAGTGAATTATATAGTATGCACAAAAGGTATTATTGGCCATGTAATGTTGATGTATTAGCATCAGAAGTTTCTTTCCCTCCTAAATAAGAAAATATTTTGGTTGATGAAGAGACTCTCAGTTGGAGAGCTGAAGAGGCACGAATTTGGAAACTAAAGAGTCTTCAGTTTGGAAGATAAGGAGTCTTCTTTGTGGAACAATGAAGGGTCTTCTGCATGAAGACAAACGGTTCTTGTTGTCTCGGCAATCTGAAATATATATATATATATATATATATATATATATATATATATATATCTTTGTCTTGTGCGTTGTAAGGAAAGTTAGTCACGCATTGTATTGTTGGTTCAGTTTGGAGCATTGTACTGAGACTTTTATTATTTTATCAATAAGGCATCTATTTGTGTGGTTGGGTTTTCCCAACATAAATGTTGTGCTTATTGTTCTTTATTCTGTCATGTTTTGCTGCTTATTTTTATTCCAGGTTTAAACATTAAATACATGGTATCAGAGCGGGTTTAAGCAAGCATCTTGTGCATGAAGTTAGGGAGCTTTGAAGATTGGTGAGGCTCTGCAATGGCGTTGGATGCCATTTTCAAAATTTCTCGTGCACCTCAAAGTAGTGTTGAAGATAATAGCTTCAGGAGATATTTTGTATTTACTTTTTTGTCTGAGACAAGCTTCTATTCTCAGATTTGTTGGGTTCTATTTTATTATGTTGTGTATGAGCTTCTTCAATTCGCTGTTGTTGATCCTTCACCTGCATTCGTGTATGTATTTCCTTATTCTCACAATGACTCAGCGAATTGTAGAGTCAGCGTTAAAGAGGCAGCATATTATATTTTGGAGAGTATCTTTGTTTGGTTTGTTGAAGAGTCACACAGGTTCTGCATGAAGAGACATCTGTCATTCAAGATGGAGTTCAATCGTTTGGTATTTGAAGAGTCTTGCTTTTGGAGTATCATGTGTCTTTGGTGTGGGAAGATGAAGTGTGTTCCGTGAGAAGTCTTAGAGTTTCTTGGTGTCACATTATTGAAGCGTTGTTTTATGCTTTCCGTTGGGTTTTTTTTGCGATTAAGGTGGAAGTCTGTGATATCGTGAGATTTCTACATGTTGTCGTGTAGTTCTTTAAAGTCAGACTTTCTTGGTGTTGTCGTGGCCCAAGCATTGTGTGGAGTGTAATTCTGGGCATATACACATACCCTAGAAGCAATTGCATTTGAAACAGGTTTTGAGAATCATCTCTGCAAGAATTTGATAGCCCTCCAATCGTGATTTCCATGTTGCAATTCTGCGAAAGTATGAATGATGACTGTCATTGGTGATGATAACCGATGAAGACTTCTTGTCGGATATTGAGGCTAGGTGATCGTATTTCAAAGAAGAAAAGGCAAAGAAGATGTTGGCTAGGATTGTTGAATCTGGATTTGTACTTGCCAGTTGCAATCTCTCTAAAATTCCATGTAAATGAGAATCAATTCTTGAGGAAAACCTATTTCAGAATCTGTTAGGGAGAGCCATGCAAAGTATGCATGCATCATAGTTTGGGATTGACTCTCATAAATGTTTCAAAGCCCATCCATGCTTGACAGCAGAGCTATGTATAGCTTTTGGGTTGTATCGGATAGATATGTACTTAAGGGCGGCATTTAGCATTTGGATTGTTTGAAGAATTATGAACTTTGGTGGCTATATCTAAATTGATGAGTCTTTCTATGAAAGTTGGAGATTCTGGCAAGTAACTAGTATTTGGGAGATCTTGAGATGTGATTAGCACTTATATTTATGCCAGACCCATTTTTGTGCGTGAGTATGAAGCTGAGTATAGCTTGACGGTGATAGCAGTGAAGGGACCAAAAATTTATTGAGTTGTGTCAACTGGTTCATCTGCTTAAGCTTACATTTCCCTTGAGAAGAAGGTATTTACAATCATTGTATCATCAATGACTCTTGCTGAGAGGGAGTCTTAGCATCTGTGATTCTTGCTATGAGGGAATCTTAGTGTGATTCCTACTGAGAGGGAGTCTCAACATCACTGATCCTTGCTTGTAATGCATTTTTCTCTGAGACGGAGAAATTTGAGGTGAAAGCCCTTGTAATGCATTCTTCTCTGTTAGGGAGAAGTTTGAGGTGCAAGCCCTTGTTAATGCATTCTTCTCTGTGAGGGAGAAGTTTGAGGTGCAAGCCCTTGTTAATGTATTCTTCTCTGTGAGGGAGAAGTTTGAGGTGCAAGCCCTTGTTAATGCATTCTTCTCTGTGAGAGAGAAGTTTGAGGTGAAAGCCCTTGTTCCACCCTCTGGGAGTAGCCATGGTGAACGCCATGATGAGATGACAACATCACGTTGAGTGACTCCATGATGTGAGCTTGTGTTTATTTCACACATGGGAGTAGTCATGGTGAACATGTTGAGTGACTCCATGATGCTACCACGTTGAGAGAATTCGTGATAAATTTTGGTTTCTTCACAAATGGGTGTAGCCATTGTGGGTGTCATGTTGAGAGACTCCGTGACATGAATATCTGGAAAGATAACTCCCTAGCTAAGAGGGAGTATTGATGTATTAGCGTCGGAAGTTTCTTTCCCTCCTAAATAAGAAAAGATTTCGGTTGATGAAGAGACTCTCGGATGGAGAGCTGAAGAGGCATGAATTTGGAAACTAAAGAGTCTTTCGTTTGGAAGATAAAGAGTCTTCTATGTGGAACAATGAAGTATCTTCCGCATGAAGACAAACGGTTCTTGTTATCTCAGCAATCTGAAATATGTGTGTGTGTGTGTGTCTTGTGCGTTGTAAGGTGAGCTAGTCACGCATTGTATTGCTGGTTCAGTTTGGAGCATTGTACTGAGACTTTTATTATTTTATCAATAACGCATCTTTTTTGTGTGGCTGGGTTTTCCCCTCAAGTTGGAGGGTTTTCCCAGGATAAATGTTGTGATTATTGTTCTTTATTCTATCATATTTTGCTGCTTATTTTTATTCCTAGTCTAAACATTAACAGTGGAAGTATGTAGAGGAGCATCCCCATATTCAGTATATGTTTTAATAAACGATGTTTTGTAAGTGTTTTAATAAAATGTAGCTTTACGGGGTTTTTAACCTGAAAGGGTTTTCCCCATGTATATCTTGTGTAATGTGTAAAACCTATATTTGTAAGATTCTTATTTTATTTATTTTATATTATGTATACAATGATTAGTATCTTAAGATCCTAATCTCTAACATATCTTCCATCTGAGGCTGAAAATGTTGTTCTTCCTCTAATAGACCTTTTTTCTTTATAGAAACTTTACAAAAAATGTCATAGTGGGAGAGTTGATTGAGACCCTTCATTGGCTAAATTACTTCCTTCACCTGCAATATTTTAGATTGGCCTAGATACGCTCAAGTAGTGATTAACTCCCTCAATGTTCAAGCCATCTCTAACATAATTTTGGATCTCCCCAGCCAACTCCCTATTACTTAAGGACTTCACAAATGTTTGTTTGTTCTCTCCTATCTGGGTCACCCATGATGTCCTCTTTTCTTCTCTCTATCTAATGATATTTGAACTTTCTATCACTTCTATGCATCAAAATACTGTGTCACAATCTTCTTAAACAAGCTGGCAAGTATCTTTGCTCTGACACCATTCCAGAATCTAGGTTTAGAAATTTTCCAAATTCTTTTTACTTTTTGGATTTTAAAAAAATATGAAAACTAAAACAACAATTTGGAAAGAAGCATGTGGTGGGACTCATGAAACAATTCCTCTTATGGTGACATTAAACCCTCAATTGCATGCTCAATAGTAGATCCAACATTGCCCAATTTAACTACTAGAATTTTCTCACATTAAAAATACCAACACTGATGCAATTAGTTGAAAAATGTTAGGGCAGAAGTATAAGACATTATTTAACCACAATATGATGTTTGTTGATAACAGTAACACTTCAATATGATACTTCAGTTTTAATCTCATACAAAATAGACTCACAAGGCACAAAATATTGGTTCAACTGATGCTGACAGCAGAATTGATTACGCGCATGGATGTGGAACGCACTAGGAGCGTATTTGCCATCCACAACTGTCAACTTAACTGTTGCCGCTCTTGTAATTTACTTTACCAGTTATTAACAATCTTCAAATGTGTCATATGGCTCAGCAAGGAAGCCCACAAAGTGTTGATGTGAGTTTTGTACCACTACATAACATATAGGACTAAACACTTGATACGGGATATCAAACGCTCAACCCTCTCTTGAAAAGTATATACTCACGAGGGACGTGAGGAAACACTCCAAGGTTC
>MU227881.1:1292438-1321777 GCA_018584345.1 Thuja plicata | reverse complement strand
TGTAACTGTACTGGGTCTGGTGCTGGTGTAGACTGAAGATGCTCCAGTTCCACAGTCACCTCTGCTAACTGAGCCTGAGACTCCTGGAGAGCCAAGTGAGTGCTCTCTAAAACCTCTAAAGTCGTCGCGAGCTCCCGAGTAAGCTCACTCACCTCATCCTCTCTATCCAAGAGTGCCTCATAAGCTGTACTTCCCCACTCTACAAGGTGATCACGATCGGCTACCAACTGAAGGTAATCTCGTCTCAGAATCCTGACAGCCTCCCGTAAGGAATGAATCTCTGCAAGGGCCAAGTAACAACCACCAAGCTCATCGTCCATAGGAGAACCCCATCCATGAACAGCTAGCAGTTGTCGAGCAGCATCAAAGTGTTCAACTGTGGTAACAACATCGCGCTCGCTAACTCTCAACTGACTAGTCACATGATGACTATGAATGGCCGGTCCTCTATGCAACACCTCTGGTATGCTATCCATACTGCAAATAGACGTGGCATCCAAGGTACTCCTCTCAACAATACTATCTCCCAGTGAACTGTCCACTGAGCTCCGTGAACTGATAGTTGAGCTCATGTCCTCCAATGGAGTATCAGCATCTGACACATCTTCGTCGAACTCCTCTGTACATGAAGAAGCTGCTATAGAATCCATCTCCTCAACCCTCTCAGCTGCCTCATCCTCCATGACCTCTGGGTAATCCAGATCCTGGGTCTGATTTGTATTCTCCAGTAACTCGGAGTCCTCTCCTAGGGTCTGCTGCAGACATGACACACTACTGGTGGAGTCATCCTCAGGAGTCGCATAAGAGGTACCTAAAGCAACCCCAAAAGCTAGCAAAGGCTCTACTTCTTCAGGTGTTCCTGAAGGAACCTCAACTGACTCCGTACTAACCCCTGAATCTGGGTCATGCTGGCATGAGTCCGTATCTACTGTCTCGAACTCAGTACTAGCCTCATCACATGTGGCCTCCGTCCTCACATCCCTCATACAGGACAAAACTAGCATCTCCTGTGCCAACCCCATCACATGACTGCTGCTATCCCGATCTATACAATCTGTCTCCATCCCCTCAAGGCAATCCTCAAAGGTGGTATCCTCCTGCACAACTGAACTAGAGTCATTGTCTGACTCGATAATACAATCGGGTGTGGTAATGACATCCACTGTAGTCGTCATCTCCTGACGTATCACAACGTCATCCATACTACAACAAGATAGCTCCTAGCTCTCGCCTACCCTATCTGAGAGGTGTGCTGCCTCTCGCTCCGGTGCTACACTGGGACAACTGATATATACATCTCTGATAACAAGTCCATCCTCAAGAAAAACTGGACCATCAGAGGCAACTACTGCATCCACTGCAGCAACTACTCGGAAAGCCTCAACCTGCTAAAGCTTAGTCCTGCAATCTACCACTGGTACTGGCACGTCCACCTGTCTATGTGTGGAGTGTCTATCATCAGCTCCATGAATAGGTGTCATATTATATACGGGTAGGTCTACATCTCGGACACCTGTCGGGGAAAGCTCAAGCTTCCTGCCCTATAATCTCGATGACGGCCTACGGAAAGCAGAAACCATGTACCTGGCTGCCCTATCCACTATCTCTGGATCCGACAGACTATCTGCCAGCCTCTACTGATGAAGTCTAAGTCTCTCCATCAATGTATCTATCCTGTCATTACTCCGTGTACTACTACGCCGACTCTCAGAACTAAGCCGCCTGTATCTGTCCATCGCAGGAGTGCTGATCACTCTAAATATATCAATAAATCTGCATTCATAAATATTTCCCTACCCCACAGGATGGCAAGAAAATAGCTCTGCTACCACTGTGAAGAGCCTAAGCTGGCCTCATCTTAGAACCCTCTAAGTTTTACCAATTTCTAAGCAAATCATACACTTGGCATTTTACCAAACAGTTGGCAGGCAAGCTATGAATGATCCTTTGAAGAAATTCAAAATAGATAATGCAAATACAATAATAACTTTGCCAATAGTTGCCTCTTTATTTATATAATCAACTTCAAATGGTAATTTCTCAATCCTTATACCTTTTAATTCCAGCAGATTTACTATGGACAAGTCGGAACTATTAACATACATCAATTATTCATTAACATGTGATGATAGAAGAACCTGATATTGACTATGTCTGCGTTTGGAGTTGCTGACAGCAAGTCCCCTTAAATGTCTACGCAAGGAAATGAATCTCCACCCACGAGTTGCTCCTTCACGCGGCCTGCAGTCTATGTTTGCGTGGCCACTCCACACGGCTAGCAACAGTCCACGCACAGGGATGAACCGAACTTAATACCCAACCAGCCCTCAAAATTTACACGGCCTACTCTTCTTCACACGGGCAGATTCTAGATGGGCCATGGTTTCTTGTGCTAGCGTCAAATACTTTGTAGTGGCATTGATATATGTTGGCTGCGTTTTCCATAGTGTGGCGTTCAGACTTTGACAGCTGCCTTCTTCATTGTGTGGAGTTGTAATGGCAATCACTCTGTCTCCACAATAACATTCCAGACATTCATCCACATCCGGCACAATTGGCTATCTCTCTTATATTTCTCAACACTTGAAATCGACTCCTTTGGCAAGCCCCAGTTCAATGGCTTTGATGAAGAATTCAGAAACTCCACGTATACATCAGCATGTAGGAGAGATGCAATCGATTATACAGCAGCAGTCGATTGATCATTAGCTCAGGAAGAAACAGTCTTCCATCAACTAATTTGACCCTGGCTAGGGCACAGAAAGTAGGAACAATTCCCAAGAAGAAATTCAATAATCAATATTCAATAGATACTTTACTTCACAAATGAGCCTGTATTTATAACTCCTTGGTCTCCAAAGTTTCCCAAAAACCATCATCAATTAACTTCCCTTTATAATATAAACTTCCAAAACCTTATAATAATAATAAAGTATTATTATTATTATAATATCGTCTTAATATTAATTAATAACATATTGTTATTAATTAATACATGTAATTATTAAATATAATTTTGATGATGATTCCTGCAACACCTGCCATACTGACTGACCAACATGCTCATCACTGCCCTGCCATAAATGGCAACTGCCAAAAATACTTACTATAAATAGTAAGTCCCTAGTCCAAGAAACTGAATAACTGAATATCGTTTGGAGAATTGACCACTGCCGGTACTGCCCTATCAGAAATGGAAACTGACCAACTGACTTACTAAAAATAGTAAGTCTGTCAACTATGACCCTCAAAACTCTGCATCAGCTCACGAGGGTCGTGATGATGAGCTGACCCGGTCGCTGCCACAACCTGCTAAAAATAGGGTCATCACACAGTCCCTTGAAATGCAATGAATGCTCTTCAAGATTCCTGCAATCTACAATTCACAGTCAATCGCCTTCCTTACATGATGTTTAACGTGCAATCAAGGCTACAATCGGGTAATGAAATGGAAAGGTTCACTGAACAAATCAAATCAGCATAAAACCCTTTTCCAATAGAAATGCCTTTAGAGATGTGTGATAATTCGCTGCAGCTGATATTTACTTGTCAAATTCTCCTTATACTAGCACGACAATCAAAAAATGTTGAAAGTTCACAGTAATCTCCAATTTAGCTAACATGCAAATCCTATGTGAAATTCACCAATGCCCAATTTGAGGGTCTTCCTCCTCACCTCTTGTGAACAAAGCAAAGAGGGTTTTCAACTTTTCATCCTCTTGGATTACGAAAATACAGCCAAGGGTTTCCATCCTTGAATGCAAAACAAAAGAAGCTTAGTGCCTCCTTGACATAACTTCCAAATCGGATCCTTAGATTTAAATTTCCTTCCAAGTATTGAAAAATACTTTTTATTTTATTTTTATTTTAAGTATTTAAAAATACTTTTTCTTATAATACTAATGATTTAAAAAAGTTACCCCCAAATATTGAAATTATAAGGCCCAACTGAAAGTAATATTATTAACTATTTTAGTCCAAAAAAGGGGGGCATCACACATTTTAGCAGCAGCACATCCTAGGCAGTTGCTATGAAGTCTCATAGAAACTCAGAAGCTCCATAACAGTGGATAAGTGTGGGTCACTAGATATCATCAAGGAGACTTATTTATTTGGAAGCTTCTATTTTTAAGAAATTTTAAAATCTATAAGTTGTATGCATGTATTTTAGTTGATGATTCTACCTCTTAAGCGTAACTTTGCAGTTTGTCTCAAAGACATCCTAGTGAAGTAGTGAAACACTTGCTTTGCATGGTTGGTTCTAGATGATTTTATATTGTACGAAAAATGTCAGATGGATCAACCAAACAAGAGTTGGCCAAGACAGAATTCAAAGTCATTTGAGTTCAAAAGCATTATATCATATCTATTTATCCACACTACTATATTCTATCAGGTGCCCTGTAAAGGCTATCTAGTTTCTCTTGAGACTAGGAAAAATAGGAGGAAAATACATGAAATCTACAGACCACCACAAAGATCATAATTTCATGAAATAAGTGTAATCTACTCAATGAAGAGAATCAATTAAAATGCAAGAAACAAAAGGAAATTCAAACTAAACACATTCAACTTGACAAGCCTCCATTGTCCTTCTTACTTCTACTCTAAAATGCTCTTAGAAACTTTGGGCACAAACAAAATTGAAAGCCAAATTGATAGTGACAATGATATGAGCGAAAGATCGAAGATTCGTGGTTAGTGGAAATGAGGATTGGTTCACAATTTATAAACAAATTTGAATTGATTGGACGGACAAGATTGATTTGAAACTCAAGACAATTGACGGCCAAGATTACATGAGGGGAGGAGTCAAGTGGAGACAAATGGGAAAATGGTAAAGAGAAGTGGAGAGAAGAGGAGTGAAAAAGGAGATTAGGAAGAGTTAAGTGGAAAAGTCAATTACTAAGTGGCAAAGTTAAGTAAAGAGAAAATGGAGTTAGGTAGAGGATGAAAATGGAAGAAAATGGAGTTAAGTGGAGATGATTAATAAATAAAATTTATTAATTCCTCCACATATTAGTAATTAGCAATTAAATAAATTTGAATTTATTTAATTAGGAAATGGGATGGAAAATGGATAAATAAATAATGATATTTATTTATCTTTAGAAAAAGAGTTAGACCTAGGGATTAAATAATTAAAATAATTATTTAATCTTAGGGACATGTTTAGTTATTAATTAAATCCTAAGTTATCGGTTCGGGTTCAGGTTCGAGAATCCAGTTCATGGTTTCGTGAAAAACAAAATCCATTATGATTTGTATGGGTTTGTGTGTGTGTGTGTGTGTGTGTGTGTGTGTGTGTGTGTGTGTGTGCATTTGCCATTATATATACAAAAAATAAGAGAAATATACATAATTGTAAAGCTAAATCATTTCATAGTATGAATCTATGATGCTTGATCATTGATCAATGCCAAATGTCAAAAAATAAACATTAAAAATTTAAATACTTGATTATTGATCTATGTCCACTATTCTAAAGAAAATCATCACATTAAACTACTGAATTACAAAATCAAAATTCAAAATATAGTAAATTAAAGTTTGAAACATGATTCAATGTTCATGAATCATGAAAGTGTTCATCGATCATCAAATGGATTATCAAAAAAATCCGGATCAAGTGGTAGATCAACATCATCATTGGAACCCAAACCGGTTCCACTAGCACTAGAGGGTGTCGTGTCATCATCATCATCATCCACATCAACCAAAGTGGTTCTAGCAAGATCTTGAATGGTCAAATCCAAGTCAGCAGACTCGGATGCTACATCCCAAAGCCTCTCTGGCCCCTTCTTGTATTTTGAATCCTTACGTGACAAGAGGCACAAGTTGTTGTGAATAAACACCAAGTCTTCTTTTTTTGCAGCCAACTGGTTACGCTTCACTGAGTGGATAAAGGAGTATGTACTTTAATTCTGCTCAACGGTAGAAGACCTCGCAACCTAGAGAGAAAACCAACAAAAATAAAAAAATACAAGATAAATTCAAGAGAAGTAAAGTGTTAAATTCTAAAATGCAAGTGGCCGAAAAAAAAAGAAAAAAAACTTAAAAACTTACTTGTGATAGAATCTTAATTGCAAGAGGTTGGAGGTATATATATAATTTTGCCCATGAAGGTACCACCATTTAATAGCATCCATTCTGCTTTGGTCATTGACAACAGTAGGGTGGACATCTTTTCCTGAGATAAACGATCCAAATTCACTCCTAACACTTGCCCCCACACCTGAATCGCGGAAGATTTTACTAAATGTCGTCTTATACCCATTAGCAACCTCAACATCTCTATATGGTGCCACTCTACCGTGAATAGCAAGTACTTTGGCGCTATAATAGCTGGGAGATAGAGCATATGCTAGGAGGTGCAGAGGTGTGGTCATCTTGTTCCAACGATGAAGAACAATTGCTTCCACCTTTTTGTATAAGGTGACATTAGGATCATTCTCTCTCCTTTGTATGACCAGGGATATCAAATGATGTTCATGTAAGTTATCTTGATGTATGTCAATTTAGATATCTCTCAATAAACAAGGATAGAGGAATGTATTATAACTTACCAATTTTATGTTCTCCAACCTTGTGTCCATGCTATCATAGACATCCCCCAAGCATGGTTCATCAATGTCGGAAAACCGAAGCACAGGCATGATAGGTTCAGTGAATTCCAATACAGAATCCACACGAGCCCACCAATTATCATCCAATATCAATGCCTTCACCTTTTGGGCCCTCACTGTACTGGATTGCTTCCAGATACCCCATTGGTTGCTAATAACCATTTGTGAGTGCCTCTTTCACCTTCACAAGTCGTCTAAGCGCGATTGTGTGAAACGCAAGCCGGGTTTCAGCCACCTAAGAACATGGTAATAGTGAGTTAATAGCACATTTAAAATATGTAAACAACTTACAATATTTTATTCAATGATGTAAAACATGACATAAAATGATAAATGAAACTAAATAAATTAAATTTTAAAATTTACCTTCAATAATTCCAATCTCGAGAAAGTTCTGAAAATTGCTTGTGACATATGATGATTTGTCACAAACATTTGAATCTCCTCACCCTCATATATTTTTTTCACCCATTCTATTTGGGTGCCAATTGCTTTCATCACTAAATTGAGGGAGTGGACGGTGCACGGTGTCCAAAAGATGTGATCATATCAAGCCTCTACCAAAGCACTTGCAGCCCTGCAAACTTTTGCATTGTCCGTAATAACTTGGACAACATTGTCATTAGCCACCAACTATATGGAATCAATGAGAATCCTGGAAATGAACTTTGCATCTTTTACTTCCCCTTCACAATTAACTGCCCTCAAAAACATTGACCCCTTGGGGGATACAGCAATTACATTGATTAATGGACAGTTTTTGCAATCTTTCCATCCATCAGAAACAATAGACACACCCGTTTGAACCCAAGTATCTCTCATTGGTTTTAGTTGGGCCTCTAGATTTTTTCTCTCACTATGCAATAAGGTGGTGCGCACCTTTTCATATCCAAGGCCTTGGAAACCAGAAGGTACATTATTTATTGCTTGCACCATCTCCCTCCAATAAGGTGATCTCACTAAGTTGAATGGAAGACCATTCGCAAAGAGGCAACGTACAATTTTTTGATCAGCAATATCTCTTAACTCATTTTGAAATGCCTTATCTAATGGGCCTCTCTTGCAGGTGGTGATTTGTGGTTGTTCTACATCTTCATCCTCCCTAGAAGGCATAGGCAAGAAGGGATGTTGTCTAGAGGCTGATTGAGTGGGTGGTGTTATTGTTTTTTGTTTCCCGGTATAAGCACCTTGTTTCCCTTTTGCAACTAGTTTGTCAACATCTTCTTGTTCTTTTACGAAAGTTTTTATTTGCACAGCTGGCAACCCCTTCTTATCTGGCACTGGGCCCTCACACATATTAATCCCTTGACCCCCAGGGCCCATTAAATGAAGTTTGACTCGGGAGTAGGAGCTTCTATATTGTATGTTGCAAAAATTACATTTCCAAATAAACCCCCCACCTCCACGACATTGAGAAATTCTTGTAGTGTGTCTCCATAAAGGAGACCCTTTATCAATTTTAAATCATTGAGACCCCTCCTCACCCACTGAGCTTCGACTACTCATTGCTGCAATCTATAACAAAAATGAAAAAAAAAACATACTTCAAAACTTCTACAAATACTAGAAAAAAATTTAAAACTTTTCAAAAACTTGAAACAATCTATCAAAAAACTAAAGAATATGGTTGAAATGCATACCTTTAACACTCAAATCTGTTATCTTTCATTTGGATCAAAAAAATAAGACAACCAACTATCCATGTGTTGATGATCCACAAACTCCAATAAGGACAAGTGTTAGTCAATTCCTGGGGCGGACGATGGAGCGGGGATGGCAACGGTCATTTTTTCCAAACCAGAGTTTCAGACGACACTCTAGTTTTGATTACCAGGGAAGGACAGCCAGACGGTGGCCTTTCAATCAAAGATCTCGCCACTCTCTTAACAGAAATACCCAAAGAAAAAATTTCAGAGCTTGGCAGGATCCAGAGAGTCTTCGAACGGAGCAGAGATCTTTCTTCAGAAACAAAGCTAGCAGAGGCAAACCCCCGGTGGCTCCTGCGAGTTTCAAGGACCTGGAGAAAAGACTGTGGAGGCCCAAATCGGGGGAACAAAACAATAGAGACAAAGAGGTAAACAAGATCCTAACTCCTTCTGCTCCGCCATTTTTACTCATTCAAAATCGGGAATGGATAAACAAGTCCGAATTCTTAAAGGGCAAAGCTTTCTTTTTAAAATGGTCGGGTCCATAGCTGGCTTATGAACAAATCAAAGGATGGATTTACCATAACGTAAGCCCAGAATGCACTTTGAAAACCCTCCAAAATGGCTTATATTTGGTTTTTTGCCCCAATAGTAAGGTAAAAATGGAGATCCTCAAGGCCGGCCCACTTTTCCTTGAGGGTTTGGGGTTGTTCATCAAGGACTGAATGCCAAACTTTGACCCGTCAGCCCAATAAATGGATGACATCCCCATTTGGATTAACCTCAAAAATCTCCCTCAAGAATATTGGAACATTTAAACCCTGAAAATGATGGGAAATTCCATGGGGAAATTCCTGGATTGGGGGGAGGCCCTCAACAAGAAAGATTTATCCACCTACATCAAAATCTTGATCTTATGGAATGAAGCACGTCCTCTCCCAGAAACCCTGAACTCAGATCAAGCATGGGGACATGGAAACAGTCCATCGAAAAAACCAGTCGGGAAGATGAAGAAATCAACATCATTAGAGACATGGGTAAAGGCAAACAACTCTGTATTGTCTGGGAAGAACTTTTAAGGGAAAGAGAGACACTTATCACACACTCGGACATGGGAGCAACAAAAGGCCCACCGACAAATGTCTCTCCATTTAACATCAAGGAGGCGGGGACTAGCAAGGGGTGCAAAACCCAAGAGATCCCATCCACAGTGGGAATACCTTTAAATTTGGGGGGTACTTCTCACACTCCAAGCATGCAAACAAACCTCCCCAAGGACACCACCGACAGCAGTGAACAGAGGATTCTAGTTCCAAGTTTTCGGATTCCCCTGCCACAAGTGGTGGATGGCCCCAAAAGCCCGGGCTTTGAACATCAATCCTCAGATAGAATCAATGTTTCAGGTAATTGCCACCCCGACAAGATGGTGGGTGAGGATATGGCCTATGCTGTCACTGGCAATCCTCAGAACCAACCGATGATCAGCCCACTGATATTAATGTAAAGAATACAAAAGCAGGCACATGGACCCCAATCTTCAGGTGGGGATCCCAAGCCCATCTTTGAATCTATGGCTGAAGGCATGGAGGAGGATAAAGAATAAGTTCCGAACACTTGGTTTGACAACACGGGGGCACTAATCAAGGATATCCCTATTTCACCCATTCGAAATCTGGGAGACTCCTTTGAAGGGGTCAGAGACAGTGGGGACAACTCTCCAAATACTTATGAGAGCAGAGAAGAAGATGAAGTTGACACTGAGGACTTTCTGGGTCTCTCCGATCAGCTGGATGTCACAGAGACCAGAAAAATAGAGCAATCAGAATCGACTTTGGAAAAGGCTGCTCTTGGGGGAAAAAAAAGGGGGAGCAAGCACCCTAAAGATGAGACTTACCAAGGCGGCAAATGCGAGTGGCCAACGCAAATTGAGATCGGGAAAAGGCAATGCCTTTTCCCGGGAGCAATGAAAATCTTATCCTGGAACGTCAGGGGCTGCAATGCCTCTGACAAATGTCGACTGATTAAGCGATGTTTTGATCAGGCGAAACCCGAAATTGCATTCATCCAAGAAACTAAACTAAAGATAGAGGACAGCAAAAAGTTTGCACTAAGATTTCCGAGGTGGAAATGTTTTTTTGTGGAAGCCGAAGGGGCCTCTGGGGGATTGGGCCTTATGTGGAAAGATGAAGCAGTTTATGTAGAAGTTATCCAGCAAAATAAATCTTGGATGTGGGCCATTGTAGACTCTAAACAGCTTCTAAAAAGGATTAACATCATCAACATCTATGGACCAAATAACATTGCTCTTAAGCAGAAGTTATGGAGCGATATTACCAACATAATGAAGGCCCTCCCAAATGAACTTTTCATTCTGGGCGGGGATTTTAATGCAATTCTCCGCCCTGAAGAGAAGAGAGGCGGTCGGGGTTGGGCAGGACAAAGCCAATCTGATTTCAACGACTTCATCCAAGAGAATGGGCTCATGGAGGTAACACTCAATGGGGGCGACTTCACGTGGACTAACCGCAGAATGGACTTTAACAACATAGCCGAGAAGCTGGACAGATTTCTCATTGGGGGAGACTAGGCGGCCACAGACTGGATATCCAAAGCAGAGATTCTCCCTATCACGGGCTCTGACCATTTCCCCATCGGGCTGCGCATTCAAGATGACATGGCCCCGGAAAGATGCCCCTTCAAATTCGAAGCCATGTGGCTCGGAGCTGATGGTTTTGACAGAGAGATGCAGCATTGGTGGGAAACAGCACCAAAAAGAACTGGAAACAAAGCTTTCATCTTCAGCAAAAAACTCCAATTCATCAAAGAAAAATTGAAAATATGGAACAGGGAGAGCTTCAAAAATATTTTCGTGGAGAAGTTCAAATTGGAAGAACTTAAGGTTTTAAATGAACAGATTATCACCCATGGCATGACCAACACGGAATTCATCAAAGAAAAGGAGCTTAAGGAGTATGAGGAAATCCTCGAAAGGGAGGAAATATATTGGAGGCAAAAATCTAGAGAATTGTGGCTCAAAGATGGAGATCGCAATACTAAATTCTTTCACAACTCGACTAAGATTAAAAGAGCTGGAAGCAAGATTTTTTCAATCAAGAACCAGCAAGGAGAAACCCTTGAAGAGGAACACGAGATCAAGAGTGAGGCAGTGAGATATTTCTCCAATATTTTTTGCACTAATATTCTGCAATCTACCCACTCTCATGAAATCTTTGATTCAATCCCACATTGCATCACCTCTGCCCAAAATGACTTCCTTATGAAGCCTACTACTTTGGGGGAAATCAAAAACGCATTGTTTGGCATGGGGGGAGATAAGGCACCAGGCCCGGATGGTTTCACGGCTTTATTTTACCAACACTTATGGGATTTAGTTGGACAAGAGATTTGGGAAGTCATTGAGGAGGCCCGCATTGGCAAATTCATCATGAAAGATCTTAACAACACTCTCATTGCCCTAATCCCCAAAAAATCTGATGTCTCTGGCTTTGGTGACTTTCGGCCAATTGCTCTTTGCAATGTGATCTACAAAATCATATCTAAAACCATGGCGAACAGGCTGAAAATAATTCTTAATTTGGTTATCTCTGAAGAACAAAGTGGCTTTGCACCTAATAGGTCAATTTATGAAGGCATCATAGTAGCACATGAGGCCATCCACACGGTCAGAAAAGCCAAAACAGAAAGAATGTTAGTCAAACTGGATATCAAGAAAGCCTATGATGAAGTGGATAGAGCATTCATGCTCAAAGTGCTGAAGAAGTTTGGGTTTGCTAAGGATTGGGTTGACTGGATTGATGGATGTCTCAACAATGTTCGATTATCAGTCTTAGTTAATGGCAGCCCACAAGGGTTCTTCGAGACATGTAAAGGCATTCGGCAAGGGGACCCCCTCTCCCCCTTCCTCTTCATCATCATGGCGGAGGCCCTTGGAAGATTGATTAAGGGAAAAAGAAATGCAGGAGTTTGGAAAGGCATCAAGGTGGCTGCTGGAGAACCGGCACTTTCTCATCTGCAATTTGCGGATGATACCTTCCTTGGAGGGGAAGCCTCGTGCAGGGAAGCCCGGATGATCAAGAACACTTTGGACACCTACACTGCTGCCTCGGGTCAACAGGTAAACTGGCTTAAATCTGAAATTTATTTCTTTAACACCTCTCCCAAATATCAGCGTGAAATATGCAAAGTTTTGGGAATGAGGAAAGGCACTCTCCCTTCAAAATTCCTCGGGATTCCCCTCTTTGAAGGTGCAGGTAAAACAGAAATCTGGAATGATCTTAAGGTAACAATATCAAACAAGATGACCGGCTGGAAAGGCAAATGGCTATCATCTGTTGGTCGACTTCTCATGCTAAAGTCTGTCATTTCAGCAATGCCATTTTTCCCGATGTTCTGCCTTAGAATCCCCAACAATGTCATCAACACAATTGGCAAAGGGATGCGAAGATTTTTCTGGAGTGGGTCAGGGCAGGAAGACAAAATTCCCCTACTTGCATGGGACAAGATTTGTAAACCCAAAGGCAATGGGGGTGCGGGAATCAGAAATTGGCAACTTATGAACATGGCACTTGGGGCTAAACTGATATGGGACATTCAGAAAAAACCAAACAGCATGTGGGTGAGAATACTCAAAGCTGAATACCTTGGCAACCAGGAGGAAAATAGAATTCTAACAATTAGAAATCCACCCCGGGGTTTAGCTATGTGGAACTTCCTACTCTCTTGCAGATCAGTCATAACAGATCACATATCCTGGAAAGTGGGTAATGGCCATCTTGCAAGATTTTGGGATGACTCTTGGTTCGGTCTTCCAGCTTTGAAGGATCATGGAGATTATCATGATCTCCATAATTACTTCACCAACAAATGGGGAGAGCACATCTCTAATTATATCGAACTCCATCCGGAGGAACAGGGAAGAGAGTGGAGATGGAAATCAGTGGAGCAGGAAAATTTATCATAAGGGCAAAAAAGAAAAATGACAGAATTACTGAAAGCAAGACACACTCTCTTCACTTCAGAAAATGACAGTATTATATGGTGTGCAGCCAAAAAGGGGGAATATGCTGTGAAACTGGGTTATCAAATTCTAGAGAAGACAGATAGGGAGGAACAATGGCCGGTAAAATTATGCTGGAGTAAAAATTGCCTCTCCAAGGCAAGGGTATTCACATGGCTGGCATCCAGAGGAAGAATTCTAACAGGGGAGAGAAGAAAAAGGCTAGGCACGCTGGGGCCCACAAAATGCATGATGTGTAAAGAAGCAGAAGAAGATGTTGATCACCTTTTGGTAAATTGCACCATGGCCCGAGCATGTTGGGAAATGATTCAACACAATTTGGGATGGCAAGGTCCCCTACATAACACCCTTTGTGTAATGTTGATCGGTTGGCCTTCAAAACCCACCAGATCTCGCCTTGATGCTATATGGGAGATTAGCCCCTCAGTAGTGCTGTGGGAACTATGGAAAGAACGGAATCGTAGGATCTTTAAAGATCAGAAGGAATCCCTTGATCGGATTAAAAACAGGATCAACACCTCAATTGAGGAAATCATGACAGTTTCAGCAAACAACAAAACCTTGAGATATCCATTTACTAAGTTGGACAGCAGAATCCAAAATTTGTGGCCAGGTATTAAAATTAGATCCTGGGGTGCTCATGCCTGATCCAAAAACCACAAAAAGTCAGAAGGGGTAAAGTGGGAACCACCCGATAAGAATTGGACCAAAATCAATTTTGATGGTGCCTCCCGTGGCAACCCCGGTATATCAGGTGCAGGGGCCATTACACGGGATTGCATGGGAAACATCCTTGCATTTGAAGCAAAAAGCTTAATCAAAGGCACGAATAACATGGCGGAAATGCAAGCGGCACTACTGGGAATCAAGCTGGGTTTAAAGCTCGGCATAAAAAATCTACATCTGGAAGGAGATTCAGCAGTCATAGTGGAGGCAATTCAAAAATGTCATATCTGGGCATGGCACCTCCAAGCCCACATCATGCACATCATTAAGCTTTTAAAGGTTTTTGAAAATTTCAAAATTTCACACATTAGACGGGAAGGAAATTCTGATGCTGATAAACTATCAAACTGGGCGGCCAACTTTCACGAGGAAGGACACAAGCAATTCGAAGATTTCACAAATCTCACACTATCATAGTTGTGCAAATGTTTTGACATTGAAAAATTCTGCAGGCTTTTGGGGAAAGTGGATCACGTGCTCGAATGCCACCTAGTCATTTAAAACACAGGGGCGCTAAGCAAAAGACGTTGGATGGATTTGAAAATTGGCGGCGGGTGATGTCAGCCTAGGACATGTCGTAACCCATGATCGTGCAAATCAATGAGGCAGAAATATCTCATAATGCAAAAAATGATTATAAGATCCCTCAGCCCTTGGCGAGTGTGCGGGTTTTTAATCTGTCGGATTCACATGTGTGAAGCCATGTGATATGGCAGCATCATTAAAGGCTAAGGTTAAGTGAAGGGACGGACATTATGAAGCAACTTTTATATCAAATCAATGCAAGGAACCCGAGCAGTCATAAACCATTACCCACTACCACTCTCACTTAAAGCTTTAAACTTCTGTTTTTGCACTAATCTTTTTATTTCTCTCCCAAGTTTCTTGTCAAACGCAGAGGGCCGAGACCATGGAAGCAACATTTACTCTGAAACCGGGGAAATACAAGCAACAGAAGGGTTTCTTCACAGAGGTCAAAGTGGAGCAAATCAAGAAACTCCTCCGGTGGTCATCGAAGGATCTCGAAGATGCAGTCTTAGACACCTTGGGGCCCGTCTTCGTGGAGGCTAGTCACAGGGGAAGGCTGAATGTGGACATCACCTCAATGATTCTAGCATGGGCTCTCGAATTGGAAATTGACCATGACGAAATTCGCGGAGTTCTACAGGAGCTTTTCATGGAGGATGTCTTGGTAGGCATGGACACTTTTCTGGAATGGGCTTGGTCGGGATTGGGATTTAACATAACGGAAGGCATTGCAGACGAAGATAAAGACCATGTGCAGGGAATCATTCCATTTGTGCGCCGGCCATGGGGGCTGAACAAAGACGGATATAAGATAGATCGTCTCATTGGGTGGGAATCCATCAAGGTGGCCATCAGAGAACGTCCGCCACCTCCGGGGTTTGTGGAGGATGTTATGAACCCATTTGCTCCACGAAGGAGGAGGACTGAGAGGAACAATCGCAGACCGCGGGGTGCCTAACATTTTTGATGTGATGGGTAAGTTTCTTTTTGGGAAACATTATAAATACTATAGCATGGCACCAATTTTGGGAACACCAGCTAGGCAGTAATGTTTTCTTCGTGCTCAATGACTGCATCCATATGGTGTTGATGCAGGTGGAAGAAAATGGTAGTGATGGGCTCCGTAGAAAGACGACAGAAGATGCAGACTTGATGTTTGGGCAGATTTTCCTTTGGCAAGCCCCGCGAAAATATGTAACAGGGTTTATTTACTGTCGGCTGCTAATAGCTTATTATCAGGTGGTTATTTTTGGCATGTCCACCCTTTCTGTTACTAGTGACTTTTTGGCTGGGAAGGGGGAAGCATAAACGTTGTATTTTTGCTTTTTGCTATAGGGGATAATAGCCATTAATGGGTGATGAAAATAATTCCACCCGCGTATTGTAACTATGAAGAAATTTATCACTATATCATACTTGAAATGTATTTCCTTTTATATCAATAAAATCTCTGAATATTACCGATAAAAAAAAAAAACACTCAAATGCTTTTTGGAAGGTATTTGTCACTCCACAATCGATCTCCTTCGAATACAATCACCTCACTTCAAAGTTGCAAGATGGAGAGAGCAAAATGAGAGAGCAAATGTGAAATGAAATGTGTTTGGAGGCTCCATATTAGGGTCGTTTTAGGGTTTGGAGAAAAAAAAAGATAATAATAAAATTATTTTTAAGTGAGTTTGGGCCCACTTTAACTGAGTTTGGGTCATGGGTCCCTGGCGGTCCGCGCGGAACTGCACTGGATTCCCCCGAGCCCATGCTAGATCCGCACAAGGTCCATGTTCGGACCTGTGGGTCCGAACGGATCCGCAATGGTGCGGATCCGGACGGATCCACAAGTCCAAACATGGACCCTGTGCGGATCCAGCACGGACCAATCCCTGAATCCGGACCCGGATCGGACCCGGACCCAGTTTGAGGGTCCAAGGTCCGAATCTAGTAACGTAGATTAAATCATTAAAATTATTTAATTACAAGAAGAACGACATGATATCAGACAACCAATAAAGACCATTTGATCGACGTAGAGGAAATGTTACTAAAAAGCATCGTCGCAGGCCTTGGACAATTTTTACTGTCTAATTTCTAATCAAGACTTAAGCTATAAATCCACTTAATTAAGTAATATACTCACAGTGAACAAAGACATTAACAAGGACCAGTGCAGAGTCCTTGCAGCATACCTGCATTTAAAGGCATAACATAGCCATCAAAGTATGAAAAGTTCATACAGCAGAACAGTTGTTACAATCTGTTCAATCATATAATTTAAAGCTTAATTTTATTGTAAATTGAGGAAAAATACATGAAAAAGTATGTTTTTATAGACATGCGAATTCACTGGATACAAAACCGTAATGATAATCAATATAATTTTTAATATAATAGCCTTCAAGATAGCCAATGATTATGCACTTACGCAAGTCCTAGAGGTGCACCAAAAACAATTGCTCCAAATGCATTCACTAAAGCACCTGCAAAATTATAAGATTAGCATCTGAAGAAACTCATTCTTTCAGTTTTAGGGTTTCTTGTTATCTTTCTCTTTGCAAAACAGTGACTCAAATCTACGACAAAATAAGTTGCATAAAAAAATAAAACTCTACAGATCCTCAAAATCGATAAGGCAAAATCACTGCTCGCAGCCAATCAATATGCATTCTCCATGACATACTAGAATAAAAGCAACACATTTGTTCATGATCCAAGCTCATCCCATTTGAAGAGTGTAGAATCAAAACCGGTTTGGCCTAATTCTGGACGGGTGAGTTTTTTTCCAATTAAATCTAGAAACTTGCAAAGAACTAACAACCACAAACACCTCAGAATTTAATGCCAAAGGCAGAGCAGATGATGAATATATTTCTTTAACATGTCAACCAACCTAAATACCATTTTAGTCAGCTAACTGTCTTGAATAAATCAAATATATCGTTCAAACTTCAACCTACATTCATCGGGAATAAAATAATACGTAGCCAGCAGGGCATATCCAAATTCCCTTCATAAACTAAATTTCATAGACCTGTTATTCTAAGCTAAAAAGGAATTTAGATCACCAAACATAGTGCTCACCTGCTGGTATGCTTACAAGGCCTCGCCCAATTGCCCACCATACCTGTCATACAGCCCCACACAAGCAAAATTCCATAATATTAGCCCAACTCAAAAAATGGACAGAATTGAAAAAATATATACTGCCAAACTCAGCACGTTATTTGGTTTAAACCAAACCAAAAAAATTTACCGAACAAACTTGTGGGTTAACCCGGATTCGGCTATAAGCGAGAATCACAACAGAACCTTCTATTGCCTGACAACAAAAAGCATAAAATTTATAATAGGAAAACAAGGTATTGGGAGAGCAAACTCGTTCTTTATATTGGCTACTCCACTACGGTTTAGCGCAGCCACGACTTTTAAGGCGGGAAAAAAATGAAATGCCAATTAACAAACCCATAAGAAGCCAATGGCTTTGACAGGTTGGTTAGAGATATTCAGTCCAAGCGTATTCTGAGAAATGAATAAAGCTAAAAGCAAGGCAGCCCCACATAAAATATGTACTATCATAAGGTCATTTCTCCCGCTGCTGCGACGGATATTTTTAATTGCCATCGCAGCTCAGAAGCTTGTTTTTCTGTTCTTCAACTTCTTCTATGAAGCTTGTATAGAGTTAGGCGGATCTGTCCTCGAAATTTTGAAAAACGAGCAAATCCACCCCAAGATGTAACGGACACGCCCAACATCTATTAAGACGCGTTAAATTAATTGATTCATTTATTCAGATATGTATGTTGCAAGTCATAAGGAGAAGGGACGTTTTGGTTGTGGTTTGTAAGTTATAAAGATTGTATCAATAAGTGTGCACTTGTAGTGTTTAGTTAATAGTGTCGTGGTGCATGGCTATTGGGGGTGTTACTAATACTTATTGGGTTTTTGTGTGTGTAGGAAATGACCATTTTGAAGTTGGTTATTGGGAAATCTCTATGACGAAACCCTATCACGATTATTGGGTCGCTATCACGGCTATTGGGGGGTATATCGATTATTGGGTCCTTTCCCCTATTAAGTCAATTTTATTTCTTGTGGGAATTGAATTTATGATTTCTTTTCTAAAAGTTCAAATTCTCCATTATTAAGATAATTAGGGGAAAGGCACCAATTATCGCTCACGGTTATTGTCACCCAATAAAATCACCACTAGTGGTCATTTGTATTTCAATAGTTGACCATTTTTTAGCTTTTTTATTCATGATTGGCTCATTTGTGCACCACTACTGGAGAATTGTGAACCACTATTGGGACATTTGTCCACAAGTACGGGTGATTTGTGGTGATTTGAGTGAGCAGTTATTGGTGCAATGCGAGTCTTGTATTGGTCGACACTTTTTTTTTACCACTTTTTGACGTTTTCATGCACAATGTCTCCTGTATAGTGCATCGTTATTGGCCAAAAGTTGAAACCTTATCTTTAAGCAATTAGATCGCATATGGGGACAACTAAAAAAAATCATCGCAATCCGATATAGTTCACTACCTCAATTAAACACGCAAAATTAGCTATAGCCACTACTAGTGTCTTTCCCTTAGTGTACAAGACAACTCAACCTATAAGGGATGCATCAATTATAAATTTAAGTAAACATCATCATCATTTTCTTTTATGTCCAAGTATTATTATCTTTATCTTTAATTCTTTCAAATATTTTATAATATAAAATATTTTATTACTTTTAAAAATAAGCACATGAAGTTTATAACTAGCAATTGCATCTTGGTGTGCAATGGATACACCAAAGCATTGTGAAAGGTCAATCAAGGAATTTTTCAGTCTATTTTTTGTGTATTTTAATGGTATCTTGAAAGGCAAATATTTATTTTTTCAAACATATTAGGCAAAGTTAATCAAAGAAGGAATGACTCCCAATGAAGCAAAGATTTCATTGAATTTGTTAATATTGGCATGTACTTTTTGTTTTTGCTTCAAATCTCTTCTTGTGCTTTAGTCAAGTTTGTGAAAATGAAAAAGCCTCAAATTCTATATTTTTTTATGGTTAAAACATCATAAACAAACATACTTCTACATGCTTAAATTTAATGCTAAGAATAGTCTAAAAATATGTTTGATCCTTTCATATAATAAGTTCTTTGTTCTCATAAAATTGTATGCTCTATCTTTAGAGCATTCAATTGACCAATCTAATGTAGCTGCATCAAATAAAGTGTTTGGAGTTTGAATGATTTTGCCTTTGGATGATCTAATGCCTCTAATGGAATGTACCTACTTAAGAAGGCACCCTTGTCTACAAATTTCTTCATTGGAAGTCTCAAATGCTTTTCTCATATTGTCAAAATAACCATGGCACTTAGAACAACCCCATGTTATAACTGCCCAATACAAGAATCAAAAATATGTTCCCAACAAATAAGTATAGAGAACACAATTTTAGGGTTTTGACTTAAGAGTAATTGTATATTATATTTTATTTTATCTAATATTTATATTATTAAATATAATAGATAATTATTAATATAACTATAGTATTTTTAAAAATTCTATTTACATAATATAAAATATAGGATTTATCATAATATAAAATATATTAGGGGAAGGGGGCTAGTAGATGTTATAGATAACTTTGTGCACCTTAAGGTCAAAGTACATTGGATTTTGATGATTGTTTTTGTATTCTTTGTATGAAACTTAAGTGCTTATACATATTGTTTTGTCTTTTGGGTAGTTACCTAGGATTTGTTATGCATGCAAGGGTCAAGAAGTGGTCATTTTGATTTAATGTTCGATACATACTCTATTGTTCATTAACTATTCTTTTTTACCACCACAAAATTCGCACAACTAATCCAAAATATACATTTATGCCCCAATAATTGTATTATATTGATACCAATAAACTTGCATAATTAGTGTAAATACGAACTTTTTTCCAGCTACTAGTATCTCAGTGGGCGGTAAGTAGGCCCCTTCCCCTATATGAAATATTATTTGGATTCATAGAATTCATTATAAAAATTGTAATATCCTTACATTCAAATAGTTTGTTCTTATTTGGATTGACCAAAAAAACCAAAAAAGAAAAGAAAAAGAAAATCAAATACGAAAATGAAAAATATTGTACACATCTTGTATTTTGTAGAATGTAAAGTTATTTTTAAAATCATAATAAATTATATCTTATAATTTACAATTGAAATATCAACATAAATATAAATAATTTTAAATGACATACATTAAATAATAATTAACTATTAATACATTATATCTATTATTTGAATAAGTAAAACTTTAACAAAAATAAAAATTAATAGATAAGAATCTAAAAAACATAATATTTAATTCTAAAATTCTAAAATTAAATTCTTGCATAATAAGTCAAAATGAAAAAGAGTACACATTAAATAATAAATTAAAATATAGTGTGCAACTTTAAACATTTAAGTTTAAAAAGTCTAAAATTGTACCCAACTAGAAGCACTTTAATCATTTTAGAATGCTACTTTGCTTCCTTTGAATCTAAATAAAATAATAAAAGGGTGGGCGGAAATGATGGAGTCAGATAGTTGATGGTTGAATACTGTCTTGCAAAGTTGTACATAGGATTGAATATATTGCCCAAGTTGATACAGGCACTGATCTGATTGTTATTGGAGATAGACATTTGATTCATTGTTTCATGTTGTTGGGATATTCTAAAATTCATTCATTTATATATACACAATTTTTACAAAGCATTCTTTACAAATCTCACAAAGCATTCAGTTTGCAGTTTTATCTTACAATTGATTACAGTTTGATTCCTTTCAAAGTAACTTTCCATACTTATGAAGGAGAGATTTAAATGTTCATTATCTGCTATAAAAAGCCTTAAAGGATAAGTTTAAGGTGTAGGCCTACCAGCCTTGGTTCTGCAGATCCAGAATTGCAGAAGTTTCAACCTTTCCCCAAGGTTAAACTTGTTAGTTGGCCAAATCACTTGGCTTTCCCATCATTGGATTAGCAAGTCCATAGGAAATCCAATCTATTGATTTGAGCACCAACAGATTGGCGACTCTGCTGGGGATTTTTTCATAAGATAATTCTCAATTGTACCAAGAATCTCTAGTGATTATCTGGTGAATATTGGATTGTTTAGTTTGCCCCATTCGAGTCACACAACAGATTGGCGACTCTACTAGGGACTGTATTCACAGTTTGTATTGTGAATTTTTAGAATTTCAGTTTTTGCAGACCAGAAGGTTTGAAGTGCACTCTACTGGAAGAAAGAATCCAGAAGACCAACAAACAATACTTTCCTTCTTACAGGGAGGTGGCGACTCTACAAATTTGGATGTGAGTATACCTTGATGAATGTAAGTATTCATGTTGGGTAGAAGATCCTTGTACCCAGATCAAATTGAATTAGATTTACAGAAAAGCTTAAGAAGAAGTAAGCAAGAGGTTGCTGACAAGATGTATACCGGACATAGAAGGTTTCCTGATAGGGAAACTACTAGTTTTAATGATGGGAACTGTTGTGACTCAGAAGAGTTTATAAATCCCTTTGGCTATGAAGATGATCAAAATTTAGCTCAAGAGATAGAAGAAGAATATGATGAAGAAGAAAATTTCCTATATGCTACATTGAGTAAACTAGCTGAATATGGGGAAAAGAATCCAAAGTTATTGAGAGCTATGAAAAGGTTACCTAATGAATCCTTGGAAAAGTTATAAATAAGGAGAAGTGAGTTGGATTCAGTATTTGAGGATGAGGAGGAGACAAGAGAAAATGAGATATCAAAAGGTAATGGGCAACCAAAATACAATCCTCCTCAAAGAAAAAATGGAGAACCAATTTTTAACAATGATCACACAAATCCATTGTTTGAACCTAATAATAGAGGAAGACATGAGAGAAGCCATAACAATAGTGGAAGAAATGATTATTGGAGACAACCAAATAATGCAGAAAACTATGACCGAGGTAATCCTAGATGACAAAGAATGGGTAATGGTCATAGAAATGGACAAAATCACCATGGCATGGATCATCAAAATCTCAGAGGTCGGAATGGTAACCAACACAACATGGGCCAAAGAAGAAGATCTCCAATGGTGGTGGAAAGATATAGACAACTGGATTTCAGTGGGATAGTTGAATATCCAAATACCATATCAAGTGATTTGAGGAATGTTATTCCAAAATTTTCAGGGAATGGAGTGGAATCTGTTGAATAGCATACCATAAATTTGAAGAACACTATTGAAGAGTTAGATAGAAACGATGAAGACATTTTTATGAAGTTGTTTGTCCAATCATTAAATGAAGATGTTGTTGAATGGTATAGAGGGTTACCTGATGGATCCATTTCAAGCTGGTGAGATTTTGTAAATCAATTCATTGAACAGTTTGGTGATCATAATGACACATCTTTTGCGTCTCATGAGTTAACTAGTATTGAAAAGAACTTTAATGAATCAGTTGAAGAATTCAATAAAAGGTTTAATCAAGTTCTTAATAGAATTCCAAGAGATATAAGGCATGTTGATTCTTTTCTGATAGATTTTTATCTAACTGCTTTTGATAGTAAAACACATTATGAGATTAGATCACAAGGACCTGCAACATTGCAGCAAGCTTTCAAGGTTGTTGCCACTATTGAAAATAATAGAAGGGTTGCTGGAAGAATAGATAAAAGAAGTGATACTAAATTACAGAATCCAAAAGTTCCTGAAAAGAATGATTTAAAAGATATTATGGATATGCTAAAGAACTTGAATGCAAAACAAGGTAGAAATGACATACCATCATTTCCTAGAAATGAAAGATTTAGATTACAAGACATGCGATATAAGACTGAGTGGAAAGATGGAAGACCTGAAAAGAAGTCTTATACTAAGGAAACACCTGATCCATTGAAGAGAAACTGTCATTTTTTGGAAGACTATCCTTGGTGTGATACTTGTAATCTACCACATTCCCCTGATGGTTGTGTTGTGGCCCAGAGATTTCAAGAAGAGGAAGATCAGAATGATGAGTAGCAGCCTGCAGTGAATAATGTTTCATCAGAAGCAATGTGGGGAAGAGATGATTACAGTTCTTCTGAAGAAGAATATGTTTACCATGAAGATCTGAATAGAATATATCATTGTGGTAAACAACAGGGAAAAACACCAGTTATTAGAAGATTAACAAATGAGGAAAAGGAAGCATATATTGTTGCAACACTTGAAGAAGCAAGGAGTAATTACAAACCGAGGAATAAAATAGTAAATGTTGATCAGGGAAAGCCAGCAGGACCATCTATCAAAACACCAAAGAAGAAGGTGAGTTAACCTGACATAAAAAGAACCAAATATGATGATGCAAAAGCAGGTCAACAGGCAGATTCACATCAAGAACCTAAATTGGCAAAAGAGAAATCAATGGTCAGTAAGTCTATCCCTAATAATAGTTCTTTCACATCTAATGCTTTATCTCAAGTAAAAATTTCTATTCCTTTGTTAGAAACAATGAAAGTACCTGAATTTAAAGATGAAACTATAAAAGTATTGTCCAATGTAGGTAACATTTTTAAAGAATAATCCAATCAAAGAGCAGTAAATGAGGATCCTCCTGTGGTTTATTTAGGAACTAATATTTCTCAAAAATGGAATGCATGTGGATCCCTTTTATCTCACTTTGATAATTAATAATAAACTGCTTAAGAATTGTATGATAGATTCAGGAGCAGAAGTGAACATTATGCCTGAAAAAGTCATGAAAGAGCTTGGACTGAAGGTGGACACAACTTATTGAAAATGCTATGCTATGGACAATAGGTTTATACCTGTTGTTGGTATCATGAAAGATGTAGAATTTAAATTTCATGCTTGCCCTGAAATGTCATATAAGACTGATATTACTATTGTTGAAGTGCCTACTTATTATGGAATGCTTTTATCTTGGCAATGGTCTAACCTGGTAGGTGGTCATATTCAATTGGATCTATCTTATGCTACTATTCCAGTGAATGGCAGGGAAGTAAAAATTTACAGGGAGCCTAGATCTCAATATATCATTGATAAAGACATTGAGATGGAAAAGATAAAAAAAATTTCATTCAGACATGGACAATTTTCAGGTAAGTATTTCTAGACCAATACTAAAAATTAACAATCCCATTGAAGTGCATTTGCAGGAAAATCAAGATAAACTTGGGCGAATGACTTTTGATGGAGCATGCAGTAATTAAGGTAATGGTGCTAGGGTCACTTTTGTGTCCCCATGTGGTAAGATCTTAAAATTTTCCTTCTTACTTAATTTTGAATGCACAAATAATGTTTCAGAATATGAAGCATTAATTCTTGGTTTAAATATTGCAAAATCATATGGTATTAAGATGCTTTCAGTTTGTGGTGACTCTAAATTATTTGTTTCTCAAGTTAGAAATAGATTCATCACTAAGAATCCTAAGTTAAAACAGTATAGAAATTTGGTTTGGGATTTAATTGAATTCTTTGATGCCTTTTCAATTAAGTGGATAGAAAGATCAGAAAATTTTCTTGTAGAATTGTTGGCTAATGTAGCCATCAAGTAGATTGATGTCCCTTTTGATGAGATTGTGCAGGTGGGGATAAAAATAAATAAACCATCAGTTCCTGACAATGTGTAGAATTGGCATATTTTTGAAGATGATAGAGACCTCCTCAAGTTTCTAGTTAATGAAGACAAATATGAAGATTAGTGCATAGACTGGAATGGTTATATTGAAAATCAACATGGAAAAGAAACCTTATGTGGAAAAGAAATTGTTCAATTGAAGACAAATAAAATTCCCAAAGGTTTGGTTGCACTAGAAGGAGTATTTGATGATCAAGAAAATTTCAAAAGGGGTAAGATAAGTAATGAATCTGAAGAGATTGAAAAAATTTAACTTGGGAAATGATCTCACTCCTAAAGAAGTATGTGTAGGCAAAAACTCACTCCCAAAGTCAGAGATGATTTGATAAATCTGTTAAGAAAATATAGGCACATCTGTGCATGGTCATATGATGATCTTAAAGTCTACTAAGAGGATTTATCTCAGCATGAAATCCCTCTAAAGACAGATGCAAAGCCTTTCAGACAAAGACAACGTCCCATAAATCCAATGTTAGCTCCTAAGATGAGAGAAGAACTTGTCAAAATGAGGGATGCAGGAATAATTGTGCCTATAAGACATTCTACATGGGTATCAAACCTGGTCCCAGTTAGAAAAAAGAATGGAGATATAAGGTTGTGTGTTTTGATTTTAGAAACTTAAATATATCTTCCTTGAAAGATAATTATTCATTACCTAATATGGAATCTCTTTTACAGAAAGTTACTACGAGTGAATTATTGTCTATGATGGATGGATTTTCAGGATATAACCAAGTGAAGGTCAAGGAATAAGAACAATACAAGACAACCTTCACCACTCCTTGGGGAACCTATGTGTATGCAAGAATGCCTTTTGGATTAACCAATGCAGGGCCAACTTTCCAAAGAGCAATGGATGTGGCTTTTGATGGTTTGATTGATCTCATCATGGCAGTATATCAAGATGATATAATGGCTTACTCCAAAAAGGAAAATGATCATTGCAAACACTTGGAGCAAATTTTTAGAAGAGCTTTAGAATATCGCATATCTCTAAACCCTAAGAAATGTCATTTTGGGGTTACTTAAGGAAAGTTTCTTGTTCACATTGTATCAAAGGATGGTGTGAGGATAGATCCTGGATGAATTGCAGCCATTGATAATATTCAGATTCCTAAAATATCAAGGGGATCGAGTCATTTTTTGGACAAATAAATTTTGTAAGAAGGTCTGTCCCTAACTTTGTAGAAATTATCAAGCCCATTTCTAAGACGCTTAAGAAAGGTGTAGAAGTTAAATGGTCTAATGAAGCCATAGAGGCATTTGCTAACATCAAGAAGGCTATTAAGGAAGCTCTAGTCCTTAAAACATCTAATTTCTCAAAGCCTTTTTAGTTGTTTTCTTTTACATCATATCATACTATTGTTGTAGTTATGTTACAGAAAAATGATGAGGGTTATGAACAACCAATAGCATTTTTAAGTAAAACCCTTCAAGCAACAAAGCTAAATTGTGATATAAATGAGAAGCAGGCTTATGCCCTAGTTAAAGTAGTAAAATCTTTTAGGCCATACTTGGTAGGAACTAAAGTGATAGCTTATGTGCCAAATGCAACAATTAAAGATATATTTAAGCAATCTGAAGTGACAGGTAGAATATGTTGATGGGTGAATCAAATCCAAGAGTTTGCTATGGATATCTAAATAACAAAATTGGTTAGAGGACAGGATCTTGCTAAACTTATGGCCGAATCAAATCTTGAAGAAGTTCAAATAAATTAGGTGAACACTGATGAATCAGTGGTAAGTATCAAAAAATGTCCTTGGTATACTGACATAGTATATTTCCTTAAACATATGAAATGCCAAGAAATCTTAAATGAAAATCAGAAGAGGATAATAAAATTGCAAGCATCTAGGTATGTTTTGATTCAAGGAGACTTGTATTGGAAAAATAGAGAAGGTGTCCTTTTAATATGCCTATATATGTACCAAGCTGATGCAGTTTTGAATGAGTTACATGATGGAGTATGTAGGGGTCATTTTTCAGCAAGAACTACTGCCCATAAGATACTTCATGTTGGGGATTATTGGCCGCATGTTTTTAAAGATAGTTATACACATGTTAGAAAGTGTGAAGCCTGTCAAAATTTCTCAGGGAAATTAAAATATGATGGTGCATTACCCCTCAGATCTTTTCCAACTGAAGAACCTTTCCAAATGTGGGGGATAGACTTTATTGGTGAGATTACTGATGCTTCCAGTGGGCAACATAAATGGATTCTTGTTGCAACAGATTAATTCACCAAATGGGTTGAAGCCATACCCTATAGACAAGCTACAAGCAAGGTGGTTATAAAATTCTTAACAGAAAATATAGTAACCAGATTTGGCATTCCTTGCAAAATTATTTATGATAATGGTATGTGTTTTAGATCCAAGGAATTTTCTAAATTTTGCAATAATTATGGTATTAACTTGTCATACTCCTCCCCTTACCACCCACAAGGAAATGGTCAGGCTGAATCAAGTAATAAGAACATAATGAAAATCATTAAGAGAATGTTGAGCAATAACAAAAGGGCATGGGATTCCAAATTATCCCTTACACTTTGGGCATATAGGATAACAGTTAAAAAATCCAATGGATTTGCCCCTTATGAATTGGTTTATGGAAAGAAAGCTAGATTACCATTGAATAATTTGCTTCCTATATATAAATTTGTCAGAGAAGAACAACTAGAAGACATGAATTTCATGGGAAATAGGATGGATCAACTTATGAAATTGGATGAAATCAGAATGGATACACAAAGAGAGAATGTGAGGAAACAATTTCAGATGAAAACGCTACATGATAAGAGAAATAAGGATAGAAACTTTCAGAAAGGAGATTGGGTGTTAAAGTGGAATGCTAAAGATCAAGATAAGGGAAAGAATGGAAAATTTGAAGCTTTATGGCTTGGAACCTACATAATTTTTGATAATGCAGGAGAAAAGAGTTACCTATTACAAGATACAGAGGGTCACGTTCAAGAATTTCCAACCCATGCTCAGTATTTGAAACCATTCTTCTCTTAAAATAGGAAGTATTCCTAACCCTACATCTTTTGTTTTTTAATTTTTTAATTTTTTGCTTTCATGTTGTTCTTTGTCTCTACTTTGGCCTACTTCTCCAGAGATGACTGAGATCTTGCTATATCTAAGTATGAACACACATCTCCAGAAAGGTCCACTGGTGTAACCCAAATTTAAAATCAAATTTGAATGGTTAAATAATTCAGGGAAGTATTTTCTTCCATGAATTATTTAACCATTCAAATTTGATTTTCTGCAACTTTTGTTTTGATTTATGCTTGCTTCTTTTCCTTCCATTCATAATTCTATTATTGAAATTATTTTGTCTTATGCATTTATCCTATCTAATTCCTTGCATTTTCCTATTAAATCTTCTATGTTCTATGTTTCAAATGGCTTGTATACATTTGAATTTATAAATATAGTCGTTGGCCCCTTTTTGCAGTTTAAATATTTGATTTAAAATTACTTTATGACCTTGGCAGGGAATATCCTATCTTATTTGGCACCTTCAAAAATGCCTTAGTCGCGGAGTCTCATAAGCAAAAGGAATATGTTGTTTTCATCTGGAGACTTCCTGCTGGCCATTGGATCATGTTCTGTGTAACACCCCGCCAGGCAACCCGAGAGGATAATACATAAAATATCTATAATATGCAAGTAATATTTTTGTTTGTTTAACTAGAATAATATTCATCATTGTACTTCATATCTCTAAAATAAAAAATACTTTTCTACAACTTGAATGCAAGATTTATTCAACTTAAGTCCTCACAGGTTCCCTAACGTCGCTACTAAAGCAACATTATCTAAACTATTTACATGCATAAGATATCCATTTAATTATGAGCTTAAAATATCTACATTAATTTTAATGCACCAAGGTAAATTTTTCTAACTTGTTTCTTTCATTAAACATAAGTTAATCATCTAACATCATTATTCATTTTATCAATTGATGCCATTAGATCATATTGATTTTATAAATATCTATTATCCTTTGTACCACTTTCCTCTAAACATTTAGATAAGAGATTAGTATTAATAAGGTAGACATTATGCTAGGTACTTCATTAACCCATAAACATGAACCAACCCTT
>MU227881.1:1249122-1269113 GCA_018584345.1 Thuja plicata | reverse complement strand
CTCCTCTATCTCATTTTGATTTCGATCATGAGGGGGCAGTACCTATCAAACTTCAATCTTTGATTCAGCTTTATCAATTATATCAGTCTTGCTTGAGATTATTATCTCTGACATGTCAATTACTTATGTCGGTGTTGACTTTGTCTTTTTCAATTGTGTTTATTTTTGTCCTGATGTGTTCCTGTTTCGACCACACGTCTGGGTTGTTTTGTGATCCCGTGTTGACCTCACACTTCAACTGCATTCTTTGACTACATGTGTTCCCATGTCGACCACACATTTGTCAAAGAGGGGCAAATGTATGCACCCTAAAATGGTCACCTAGACTTTGGGCCCCATTTTATTATCTTATCAATTTATCAAATTTCTGAATCAATGCTTTGCAATATTTTCAATTCAAATCAATTTCCTTGATCAATTTGTAATTAATTCAATTATTTCAATATTTCCTAAGGTTTGATCATTTTTATCTAATTAAAAGATTTAATTTTCCTTTTAATTAAATAAAATTTATCTTATTTGATTAAAAGATTTAATCTCCCTTTTAATTGAATAAAATTTATCTTATTTAATTAAAGTAAATTTCTCCCTTTTAATTAAATAAAATTTCTCTTATTTAATCAAATTCAATTCCTCCCATTTAATTAAACAAAATTCTTCTAATTTATTTAATTGAAAGAAAAACCTCTCTTTTAATTAAATAAATAAAAATCCCCACTTAAAGCACTTTATTTGTTGAAAAAGGCAATAAATTAAATAAAAATCCCTTTTTCATCACATCCTTCTAAGTGGTGGGTTTTTGCCTCTTAATCATAGCCTTTGATTTTTGCCTCTTAATCTCAATCGTTCACTTTTCTTTAAAAGAAGACCTTTCCTTCTCATTTTCATATCTAAATTTTTTAAGTATTGTTATGCTGCAGGTTTGGAGAGCATTTGAGCATTTGAGCTTGGATATTGCAACTTCCCTCTTCTGGTCTTCTTCTTTCTTGCATTCCTGGCTACTCATATAGATTAGAATCATGTTTATTTTCATAGATTAGATTTGCATTTGTATTTCCTTTCATAGATTTAGCCATGCATTGTTATCATTTAGATTAATTTTATTTCAAGCATTGCAATCATATAGAGTAGATCTCATTTTCATGCATTCAAATCTCTTATTTTATGGTGTACTTGCATAGGCACAACTAGGTCAATATGAGGGCCTCTATTTCATATCTTTACACTCCATGACTAGAGAGTTATGGATCGATATTTGAGGCCTCATTCTTGAGCAACCTTGAATGGAATGATTCATAGAAGTGTGTCAACATTTATGCACACATCTTCTACCCACTATGAATCTGTCAAACCTACCAGTGATGACATAGTGACTACTGTATTTCCATTGACTCCTTTTGATATGGCTTCACGTTATGGTCCTGGTTACCACTTACTAGTTAAGCAAGGATTCCATGGTCAAGGATGTGGTAAGCATAAACAGGGAATTCAAATGCCCTTACAGAATGGGGGGCATGAGCATGGATTGGGATTTAATTCTCAAGAACACATCAATGTTACCAACATCTCAAATAACACTTCAAAACATGATGACCCTATGAAGGAATTTGACTAAGAAGTTCTTTTGCCTAAACTCCTTCGTGCTAAGATGATTAATAGACCTAAATGCAAAAAGAATGCAGTCCACACTTGAAGACTCTTCCTTTTTTTTTTTAATCATATATTTCATGACCACTTTACTAATGAATGTCAAGCTTTACATTATAAGATTAGGCAGCTCATTGATAGTAAATTTATTTATATATCAGGTGGCAATGAGTTGTATTCCAATCCTATTTTCTCTAAATAACATTTATTTTCCTATTATGGAGCTCCACATTATATAAACAATGTTAGCCTAATCCTTGGGGGCTCGTTGTCTTGCATAGTGTTGTGAGTGATATAATAGGTCCCCTTTGATCCTTGTTCCTACACTTGGGGGGCAAGGATGCCATCCTCTTCTTTTCTGTCTTTTTGAGATCCAATTTTCCCTTGGTTAAGAAATATCTATCTATTATGTGATATCCAATCATACATGAAATTTTTGGTTTTCATTAAGGATCTATGTCCTTGATCATAACCTATTTCTTTGTTTAACATTGGGTTTCCATGGTTGATAAATCGCTCATCTTGGAAACTGAATAGTGTGCTATCCCTCACAAGGGTTACTTTTTCACTTTTTGCATGATATCTCTTTGCATTCGTCCCTTCCATGGCCTCATAGGAGGTGTGACCTTCTAGGCTTGGACTGGGTTTTGTATATGGATATTGTCTTGATGTTATTGAAGAAGGCTTTATCCTTGTTCTTTTCTTTTCTTAACATGACAAAATAGTATGTATTTTGTCATCTTAAGGAGGGGGGCATATATACGGCCTCCCTCGTTCTATATTATGCATTTTTGTTCTAACCTTTTGTTTTGCAGCATGCTAAATCCTCTGAAGGTAACACACGTAAGTTGTGAAATCCTAAAGAGATACACATTCAATTACAATTCAATATGCTAAATCCTCAGAAGGTAACACACATAAGTTGCTAAATCCTGAAGAGATATGCATTTTACAAATGTATTCCATGGTGATATAGGGATCCATGAGTACTTCATAAAAGTTGTCAGAAGATGCACTACACACATGAACAAAGCTTCCAGAAGGCACACAACTTTATGGGGTGACTATCAAGTGCTTGCTTGGTGGGCCATCCTATCCTTTTGTGTTTCACAACAAGATACACACATCTCATTGGGAGAGGTAATCACACCCTCTCTCTTTTTTTCTTTGACTGGTGATGTCTCTCTTATTGTAATCTTGGGGTGACAAAGACTTGAGTCCCTGGGGGCTTGAGGATTTCTTTGTCCCTTTGATTTTAATAAGATGATCTTTTCTTTGTGATCTCCTTTACCAAGAGTTTGCATTGAGTCCATACTCTTGCTAAAGTAGGGGCTAAATGTATCATCAAAAAATGGAAGCACTTCCATTTTGGACTGGTTTAGCCCTCTGAGTAAGTGGTTTGGGGTCATGACAAACACCTTGAATGGGTCTTTGACTTGAATATGGATTTTCTCCTGTTCTGCCCTATTTTCCACTTCTCTCCAGCCTGTTTCTGGCATCCTGCTCTGTAAATTTAAGGTTCTTGACCTTAGTGATGAACTATAACTAATTGAATGTTTGAATATGTTAAGTTGATGATCACTAAAACACAAAAAATTAATGCAAGGCATTAAATCAATTAATGTATTGCATTTTCATTGATGTCAACTTGATATAATATGTATGGTCATACTGCTAAAGACTTCAAAGAACCAATGAATCAAAGGCTATGCTATCAGTAATGCATAAAGTTAAGTATTCACAAAGTGACTGTATACACCGACAAAGTGCACACCGAAAGAAAGAGTAAACCAAAAGAGAAAATTCATAGTGTTACCCAATGAGAAAAAGCACAGTGTAACCCGATAGACAAAATTATAGTATTGCCTGATGGACGGAGATCCCGAAGACAACTAAAGTCTCACCGACGGAATAGTCAGCTGTCACCGATGACTAACTGAAGTATTGACCGACATAAAAAAGAGTTAAGAAATGACAAAAAGCTTAGCTGTCAAGAGATAAATATAGAATTAACTGGTAGTTATCATTGTTTTAATCAACAAGATAAAGCCAGAGCTAAGTAAAGGATGTAAAGTTAATTTGTCCAGTTGGCAAGAAGATCTCTATAAGATAAAACTAGAGTTTTGCTTTAAATCTAATTGGTGAGAATTATGGATTACGCCAAGATCAAGAAATCCAAGAAATGGTGAAACCACATCTATATAAGAGACAAGCTTATTCAATGTGAATAAGGGGAGTGACAAGAGAATAGATGCTGAAGAGATTCTGAAGGTGAAGAAAGTTTTCATTCAAACCTGATCAATCAAGCTGAGGAAAGAGCTAAATTTTGCAGAAACTGATGAACAATAATACAACATCATAGAGTAGAACAGTGTGGAGCAAAGGTATTGAATTGATAACATTGATTAGAAAGGTAATGCACTTATAATAAATCCAAAAATCTGCAATTCAAGTTGTATATGTGAACAAATCAATTTACTATTTCAATTTAACCATTGAAGCATCAAGTATCTTAGCAGAGCAGGACTTAAAAGGCTTTTCTAATTGAGATACATCCCAAGGAGTATTAAAAATTTTGATCATACAAAGTAGCATTGGATATGCCTGATACCTATTGATAGGACAAGTGAGTGTTTGATTAAGGACGGTAGCATTAGATGCCAGATACTAAGTGACAAACTATTCATTTAAATCCTCTAACAAGGTCACATCGATCAATGTGTTTGTAACCTTTAACAGGGTTGGCTCTTCATCGAGATCACTTTAGAAGAGTGAAAATTTGGGTTACCAGTCCTTGTGGTTTTTTCCTTAATAGGGTTTCCATGTTAAAAATTCACGTGTAAATGTGTTTATGAGTCATTACTTTATTATTTTGCATTTCACATAAGTAATCTGGATTGATCGGTATACACTAGTTATTTACTGTATTTTGGTAAATAGAAAGACTACTTATTAGTAAACATACAATAGAAGGTTTTATAAATCATTTCAACAAATAGTAATTTGATATAAGTATTTGGAGGCATTCATCTTACAGGACTAAAGATAACTAGAGGTATAATTTTGTGGTACTAAGTTTTAAGGGTTGATTATTGGAATATTTTGAGGCCACTGATTCACCCCCCCCCTCTCAGTTATTACTAACAGTTGGTATCAGAGCTTGTGTGCTTAGAAGGAAGGCTTCAAGACCTAAGCTAAAGATCACAAGATAAACAGACGAGATGTGCCCAAGTTGAACAAGGACAAATTTGCTTCATGAAAAAGTAGGATAAGGCTCCACTTATCAGGTATTGGAAATGATGTTACTAAGTACTTAGATACTGAATATGTGTTTCCCACAGGAGCTCTCCTAGTTTAACAAATGAGAGAAAAGCATGAGCACAACTGCATGATAATAGAGCTTTCTTCCTCACTCTTCGATGCTGAATTTGAAGATGTCAAAACATGCACAACTGCAAAGAAGATGTGGGATAAATTGAATCTTATACATGGTGGTGATATAAATGTTCTGAGAGCCAAGACAAAAAGCCTTAGAGGAAAGTTTGATGATCTCATAATGAAAGAAGGTGAAAACATCACACAGTACAACATAAGAATCAAAGAGGTAGTCAATGCTATCCAAGGAGTTGGAGGTGTACTAGATAAAGATACAATGGTTAGTAAAATTCTAAGAACCTTACTGCCTTCTTATGCTATTAGAGTATCTGCCATACAAGAAATGAGAGCTATAGCAAATAACAATATTACTCTAGATAGTTTGATTAGAAGACTGACTTCATTTGAGATGAATAACTTTGATAATAGCGTCTTTCCAAACATAGAGTTTGCATTCAAATCTTCTTTGAGAATAAGTAAATCAAGTCATAAACACACTATGAGAAAAGATAGTGAAAGTGAAAGTGAAGAAGAAGATCTTAATGAAATTGAAGCACTTATGACTAGAAGAATGTAGAGAGGCAAAGGTAAATACAAAGGTAAATTACCACTTGTATGTTTTAATTGTAAAGAGATTGGAAACTTTGTTGCAAGATGTCCTAACAGAAGAAAAGATGACAGAAGTAATGAAAGATCATTTGAAAAGAAGTTTGACAGAGGTGATTACAGAAGCAACTGACAATCAGAAAGAAGAGATACCCAAGACTACAAGGACAAAGGAAAGAAGGCCAGTTACCTAGCTACATGCAAAAATGATGACACTGATACCGAATCAGAAGAAGACATCAAGATTGTATTTGTAGCCATGAAGGATGATTCAGATGAAGATGAAGATGAAGAAGGGTATGTAGAAACTGCACTCATATCTAAAGTTAGTAAAAATGATGTCTAGATCATAAATAGTGACTGCACTCACCATATGACCGATGATAAGAAAAAGTTTGAGACTTCTGAATACTATAATGGTGGCTCAGTAAGAATGGGTAATGAAACACCTTGTGCAGTTGAAGGTAAAGGAACCATAATGTTGAATAACCTGATTAAATGTGAAAATGCTTACTAGGTTAGAGGACTGAATTATAATTTGTTAAGTGTTTCTTGATTGAACAATTCAACTCACAAAGTAGCATTTGAGAATAAGAAGGCAAAGATCTTCAATGAATCAGGAAGGTTGATTGGTACCGGTGAGCAGAAAAAAGGTAACTTATTCTATCTGAATGATACTGACACCACTTGTTTGATGGCTAGAAATGAAGACATATGGTTGTGGCACAAAATATTGTGTCATGTGAACTTTGACAACATGATAAAGATAAGAAAAAAGAGAAATGCCATAGGCTTACCGATGATGACTAAGCCAGACAATATCATGTGCAAAAATTGTCAAAAAGGTAAGATGAAAAAGTCTAGTTTCAAGAGAAAAACCCATACATCTGATGCAATTCTAGAATTAGTCCATACAGATCTATGTGGACCCATGAGGAAAAAGAGCTACTATGGAGATAAGTATTTTATTCTCTTTGTTGATGATTTTTCTAGAATGATGATAGTCATGTTTTTAAAAGAGAAATCAAAAGCATTTAAGATGTTTAAATGGTACAAAGCAATGGTAGAAAAACAAAGTGAAAATAAATTGAAATGCTTAAGGTCAGCTAGAGGAGGGGAATTTACATCAGATGAATTCAATGACTATTGCAATGAGCATGGAATCAAAAGACAAGTCTCTGCACCGAGAACACCACAGAAAAATGGAATTTCTGAAAGAAGGAACAGATCCATTGTTGATTGTGCAAGCACACTGATGATAGAGAAATGCATCACACAAATCTTTTGGAGGGAAGCTATTAGTACTACTGTTTACACACTGAACATAGTACAATTGAAGAAAGACACCAAGAAGACAACCTATGAGCTTTGGTATAGTCACACACCCAATTTAAGTTAATTCAAAATATTTGGTAGTCAATGTTATATCTTAAAATATGATAGAAATGGAAAGCTTGACTCTAAAAGTGATGAAGGTATCTTTCTAGGGTATTCCACCAAGAGCAAGGTTTATAAATGTCTTAATAAAGCCTCTAACAAAATTGTTGAAAGTGCAAATGTAAAGATAGATGAATTTGCAGAGAAGAATGAAAAGAAAAGCACAAAAGAGCTAGAGGACTACAATAGGTTTTTTTAGAATAAAGAACCTAACACTCTACCCAAAAAATAATGTATGGCTCCCGAGCAACAAATTATTACAACCGAGCATCAGGCTGCAAATACTGAAAATTAGGATATTGCTCAAGATGATGTACCAAGTGATGGAGATCAGAATGAAGGACAAAATGATGATCAAGATGATAGAAAAAGAATTGAACCTATGCTTTCCAGATATGTCAGAAGGAACCCTCCACAAAACCAGATCATAGGAGACAAGAAGGCTAGTATGAGAACCAAAAGTAAGTCTCTAAACACAAGATGTCTAATTTGTGATTTTGAACCAAAATCTGTCAATGCTGCACTTGATAATGAAGAATGGATTAGTGCTATGAATGAAGAAATTGAGAAGATTGAGAAAAATAAGACATGTACACTTGTACCAAGACCAAATGACAAGAATGTCATCGGTACAAAATGGATATTTAGAAATAAGCTAAATGAGAATGGAGAAGTCACTAGAAACAAAGCAAGACTAGTATGCAAGGGGTATGCACATGAAGAAGGGATTGACTATGGAGAAACATTTTCACCCATTGCTAGGCTAGAAGGAGTGAGAATATTACTAGATTATGCTACATTTAAAGGATTCAAGGTATACCAGATGGATGTCAAGTCTGCATTCTTAAATGGAATACTTGAGGAAGAGGTATACATTGAGCAACTAGAAGGGTTTGTTGATCCAGACAAGAGGAACATGGTATGTAGAATATACAAAGCCTTGTATGGATTGAAACAAGAACCGAGAGCTTGGTATGAAAGACTTCGTTTCTATCTCATAAGTATTGGATTTGTAAGAGCTAGTGAAAACAATAATCTTTATTTGAAGGAAGATACTGATGCTAACATGTTGGTTGTTGAAATATTTGTTGATGACATCATATTTAGAGGCAATGATATGCTATGCAAATAATTTGAAAATGAAATGAACAAAGAGTTTGAGATGTCTATGTTTGGAGAGATCAAGTTCTTTCTTGTTCTACAGATCATGAAATAAGATCAAGGCATTTTCATTACACAATCCAAATACATCAAGGAAGTGCTAAAAATATTCAAGATGGAATATTCCAATCTAGTTGGAACATCGATGGAAATTGGATGTAAGATGACAAAGGAGGAAAAGTCACCTGAGGTAAATTGAACTTTGTACAGATCAATGATTGGAAAACTCATGTATGTTGTACATACTAGACCACATATTGCACATGCAGTAGGAATAGTAGCAAGATTTTTTGCTAATCCCAGGGAATTACATATGACTGTTGTGAAAAGAATCCTAAGATATCTGAAGAATACCGAGGACTATGGCTTATGGTATAGAAGAGAAGGCAAATTTGAACTTAAGGTCTTTACTGATGTTGATTGGGCTAGAAACATTGATGACCATAAGAGCACAACTCGAGGAGCATTCTTTATGGGTGACAGAATTGTCACATGGATCAACAAGAAGCAAGGATGCATCTGTCAGTCTACTGCAGAAGCAGAGTATGTTTCTGTTGCTGCAAAATACTCAAATATTGCACGGATCAAACAGTTACTGGAAGGTATGCATATGAAAATTCTTGAACCAATAATTATCTATTGTGATAAAACAAGTGCAATAAACATCTCCAAAAATCCAGTCATGCATGCTAAAACAAAGCATATTGCTATCAAGTATCATTATTTGAGAGAACAAGTTCAAGCAAAGGAGGTGATACTTGAGTATGTGCAATCAAAGGAATAATTAGCCGATATCTTCACCAAGCCACTGCCCAAGGATACATTTGAGTACTTGAGAAAGAGACTAGGGTTCAGACCCTTGTCTACTGGTCAATAAGATGACTAGAAGGCTGCATCAGCCTACATATTATCAGAATATCATTCATGTTGATTTTAACAAAAGAGATGGACCTCAAAGATATATCTGTACACAACAAGGTATTTATCTACACCGACCACTAGAGTTGATATATTATTGTTGGATTGGGAAATTCAAGGAATATATTTAATGGATAAAAATGAGTGTTTGACATTACTATCAAATATTTGTTTGGCATTGCTGTCAAAGGGAGAGATTATATCCATTATCACATTATCCAAAGGGAGAGATGTAACTAGAAAGGGAGAGTACATACAAAGGGAGAGATTGTTGACAAGAGAGAAAAGAGACATCAAAAGAAAAGAACAGTCAAAGGGAGAGAGTTTAACACAAGAAGAGAACACATCACATCAGAAGAAGAAAGATTCTACATCTATCCAGTGAAGGGATCAAAGACAGAAAGAGAGCTGCAAGAATCAAATCTAAGCTATGTGAGCTTACCGAGGACTAGATATTTGTATCGGTTATAGTACATAAAATTTATAGTTTGATAAAATTCAACGGTTATATTTCATATTGTATTAGGGATAATATAGTGTGATAATTTAGTATGTTGTCATCAATGCCAAAGGGAGAGATTGATGAACTATAACTGATTGAATGTTTGAATATGTTAAGTTGATGATCACCGAAACACAAAAAGTAAATGCAAGACATTAAATCAGTTAATATATTGTATTGTCATTGATGTCAACTTGATATAATTTGTATGGTCATACTGCTAAAGACTTCAAAGAACCAATGAATCAAAGGCTATGCTATCAGTAATGCATAAAAGTTAAGTATTCACAAAGTGACTGTATACACCGATGGAGTGCACACCAACGGATAGAGTAAACCAAAAGAGCAAAGTCAAAGTGTTACCCGACGAGCAAAAGAACAACATTACCGACGAGAAAAGTCATAGTGTTACCCGACGAGAAAAAATACAGTGTAACCCGACGGACAGAATTACAGTATTACCCAACTGATCGAGATCCTGAAGATAACTAAAGTCTCACCAATAGTACAGTCAGTTTTCACTGACGACTAACTAAAGTATTGAATAACAGAACAAAGAGTTAAGAAATGACAAAAAGCTTAGTTGTCAAGAGCTAAATATAGACTTAACAGGTAGTTATCATTGTTTTAATTGACAAGATAAAGCCAGATATAAGTAAAGGATTTAAAGTTGATTTGTCTAGTTGGCAAGAAGATCTCTATGAGATAAAACTGGAGTTTTGGTTTAAATCTAATTGGCGAGAATTGTGGATCACGCTAAGATCAAGAAAGCCAAGAAACAGTGAAACCACGTCTATATAAGAGACAAGATTATTTAATGTGAATAAGGGGAGTGACAAGAGAATAGATGTTGAAGAGATTCTTAAGGAGAAGAAAGTCTTCATTCATACCTGATTAATCAAGTTGAGGAAAGAGCTAAATTCTGCAGACACCCATGAATAGTGATACAACTTCATAAAGAAGAACAGTGTGGAGCAAAGGTATTGAATTGATAACATTGATCAGAAAGGTAATGCACTTACAATAGATCTAAAAATCTACAATTCATGTTGTATATGTGAAATGATCAATTTACTGTTTCAATTTAACCATTGAAGCATCAAGTCTCTTAACAGAGCAGGACTTAAAAGTCTTTTCTAATTGAGATAATCCCAAGGAGTATGAAAAAGTTTGATCATACAAAGTAGCATTGGATATGCCTGATACCTATTGACATGCCAAGTGAGTGTTTGATGAAGGATGGTAGCATTAGATGCTAGATACTAAGTGACAAACTATTCATTTAAATCCTCTAACAAGGTCACACCTAACAGTGTGTTTGTAACCTTTAACTGGGTTGGCTCTTCATCGAGCTCATTTCAGAAGAGTGAAAATTTGGGTTATCGGTCCTAGTGGTTTTTTCCTTAACAAGGTTTCCATGTTAAAAATCCATGTGTCAATGTGTTTACGAGTCATTACTTTATTGTTTTGCATTTCACATAAGTAATCTGGATTGATCGGTATACACTAGTTATTTACTATATTTTGGTAAATAGAAAGATTGCTTATTGATTAACATACAATAGAAGGTTTTACAAATCATTCTGACAAATAGTAATTTGATATAAGTATTTGGAGGCATTCATCTTACAGGACTAAATATAACTAGAGGTATAATTTTGTGGTACTAAGTTTTAAGGGTTGAATATTGGAATATTTTGAGGCCATTGATTCACCCCCCATCTCTCAGTTATTACTAACATTTAGGGTCAAGGTCAACCTCGACCCTGACCCAGGGTCCAAATTTCAAGTTTCCAAAGTTTCCGTATGTCAGGGTTTGGAAAGATTTAATTCCTGCTTCCTGGTCGGCTATTTCGGTCTTTGAGGTAACGAATCTCAAAAATATATTTAATATAGGTCCACTTCTAGGGGTATAGGCTTCAATTGGAATTTAATTATCCTATGTCCTCCTCCCTAGAAGTTTGTGTTCTAGATTTGTATATAAGGAAGCCTTCTCCTCTCATTTTAACCTAAGTGATTCTAAGAGGCAAGAAGAAATTTCATCCTTCCAAACTTTATGCATAATCTATTCAAGAATTCAAGTATTCAATCATCTAATTCATCAAGGAGATCCATTGGTAGTCATTGAAGGATTCAATCTCTATGGAGCCCTCTTGTTGAAGATATCTCCATCCACATTCATTCAAGCTTCTTCCTATTCAAAGATCCATTCAAAATTGGTATTGAAGATCTAAAGGTAATTGATTTGATACATCCTACATTCTATATCCTACATTCTACATTCATTTGGCACATCCATACTTGTGGAGCTAAGGATTCAAATCCACCACAACCGTTTCTATACAAGCAAGGTAAATTTTTTCATTTATCTCTGCAATTTCAATTCTATTATAAGGTTAATTCCAAAAATAGGGTTTGACCAAGGCAAACCCCCCAACAAAAAAAACCATTTTTCTCACAGGAAAAGGTATGGAACAACGAATCTCAGACCAGATCTGGATACCCCTTTTAGTAAACTTTCAGGATCCGAAAACATATTTTCTATCAGAGTTATGCAGGTCAAGGTTGACATCCTGTTCTAGGTCAAGATTGACATTTTGTTCTGGGTCAAGATCGACCTTCTGGTCTGGGTCAGGAACGATATTTTTTTATGGGTCAAAGTCAATCTTCTATTGTGAGTCAAGGTCGACCTTCTATTTTGGGTCAAATTCTACCTGATCTAGATCCAAAAAATATTTCTGGGTTTTGTAGATCTCGCAGTTTTGGTTTAGGCATGCACAAACCAATAGTTTATGAGACCATTTGATAGGGTTTTCAGTAGATTCTTTTTTGGAGGTATGCATTTTATTCCATTATTCTTTGCAAATATTTCTAGATTTATGTTCTTCCTCATTCTCAATTAAATGTAAGTAGTTAATAGTGGCATAGGGTCTCTTGTATCTGCATATATCTATTGCTCTAAATCCTATCCACCATTTTCTTCTTTACACTAGAAACCTAAGAAAAGTACCATCTAGTCCTCGCTTATACAAATCATTTTCTATGAGAACATACTCTGAGGCATTGCAGATTAGGTTTCATTATCCATTATGGGTTAGCAGATTCAGAATGACCTGATGGCATAAGTAGGTGTAAACATGTTGATAGAATGATTATTCCTATCCTATGTGGGAGTCAGGGAGTTATAAGCGGGGAAATGAAGCTCTTCCACTAGGAACTCATAGAGGAAGTATTTTTGTTGTTGTTTTTGTTGCTGTTGTGAGAAAGCCAGTGTAGCCATTGCATTGGAAGCTCTATTTTGTGTCCTTAGGATTTGTTTGAACGTGATGAAGGTAAAGTATTTCTTGAAATCACCAACCTTTCTTTTGTAAGGCACGAGTTTATCACATTTTTTTCTAATAGACATTGTTTATTTGGTTTATTACCAGTTGGGATTCACCATGAATGTACAACTCATAAATGTTCTATTCAATAGTCAGTTTAATTCCATTCACCAAGGCTTCATATTTGGCTATGTTTTTGTGCAAGGGAACAAGATCTTGTACGCCTTAGGAATAGAGTAGATATGAGGAGTGATGAACAACACATCTACACCTGAACCTTTTTGTGTGAAATAATCATCAAAGAACATCTTCCAGGATATGTGAGTGATGTGCAAAGTGGATCCATCTAGAAACTAAACTCGACATTGATGGGTTGATCATCTTGTAGTGGGGCTTCTACTAGTTGATCTGTGATGGCTTGCCCCTTGATAGCCTTACATTTGACATATTCGATGTCAAACTGAAGCATGACCCATTTAACTAACCTATCAGTCAAGTTAGCTTTTCTAAAGAGGTACTTAAGTGGATCAATCTTCACAACTACTCTTACAAAGTGTGCCAACATATAATGCCTCAGTTTTTGAGATGTGAACCCAACTTCTAGGAAAGCCTTCTCAATCACTAAATATTTCATCTCATATGAGACCAAGGTTCTACTAATGTAGTAAACAACTCATTCCTTCTTGTTCTCATCTTCTTGTGCAAGGAGTGCCCCTAGTGACGGTGTAGTACCTAAGATGTACAAAATCAATGGTTTTCCCTATGTAGGAGGCATCAACACTAGTAGATTTTCCAAATAATCTTTGATCTAGTTGAAGTTATTGCTAAATTCTTCATCCCATTGATAGCTCACTCCCTTGTGTAAAGTTTTTTTAAATGGCCGTGCCTTATCATCCAGTTGCGAGATGAATCTCCTGATAGATTGAATTTTTCCTTGGAGTGTTCTCATATGACTAATCTTCCTGGGTGATTGCATCTCCATGATTGCTTGTACCTTTGAAGGGTCCACCTTGATGCCTTTTTCTGAGATGGTGTATCTTAATAGTTTACCAAATATTTCACCAAATGCACATTTATTTGGATTCAACATAAGCCTGAACTACTCCATCCTATCTAGGATCTTGCCAAGATCTTGTAGATGTGTGGATCTTTTCATGGTCTTTACAAGAGTATCATCCACATAATCTTCCATGTTTTTGTGCATCATATTATGGAAGATTGTCATTACAACTCTTTGATATGTAGCACCTATGCTTTTCAATCTGAATGACATGATATTCCAGCAGAAGGTCCCCCAAGCACATGCGAATGTGGTCTTGTCTTGATCCTTAGGAGAAATTTTTATTTGATTATATCCTAAGAAGCCATCCATTAGACAGTACATCTTGTATCCAGTTGTCATATCAATGATCATGTCAATATTGGGTAGAGGAAAATTATCTTTTGGACAAGCTTTGTTGAGATCTCTGAAGTCAGTGCATACCCAGATGGACTAATCTAACTTTGATACATGAAAAATGCAAATGTTCCTCAGTTCTGATTTTCACAGGTTGTGTTGGATCAATCAACACTGATGTTCACTCCTGAAAGTGACTAGGCAAGATATCAAGTACCCCATCATTTGGCACCTCAGAGAGGTTTTCACCAGTGTATGCATATTTTATTTTTACTATTTTATGTTTTGAAATTGCCACAATGTGGTTTTTGCCTTTAGAATGTTTATTCCTTTTCATTTTAATATTTTGAATGAGCTACTTGAAATTTAGTTCAATCATTTTCACACTTGGTTCACTGGTGGAAGAGGTAATTGATTAAACAACATTCTGATAACAGGCTAATGCATACTCATTGGGGAATGTTGGCACGCTCGTGGGTTGTTCTTCTAAAATCCAATCAATGAGTTTGGGATGCATGATTTGCAAGGGTTTGATGAGTTCAAGGGTGTTGATGGTATGTTTTTCACAGACTTGGATCATTAAGTAGAGTCCTAGATTAGTACCCTATATAGATGTGTTCAAATTGGTAAGAGCCCTAACGACATCATTGAGACACATGTCAGGGATTTGAGAATCTAACTCATTAGACCTAATCCATGAGCCTTCACCTACCTCAAGTGAGGTCACATATTATTGCACTATATCCATCTTTTTATCTTGGGTTTCTTCAGATAGACTATCAAACTCATACTCATAAGAGTCTGTTTCATCTTGGGTCACCATATCTAAGACATGAGTGAAGTCTACCCATTGACCCCAATTAGGGTGATTCCTTCCCATGAATTTTTCTATGGTTATGTCCTCTCGTCCTTCATTAAGACTTTGCTGGGAAGTCAAAGCTTTTGTTTGATCAGGAACCACTAGTTGTTCCTCTGAGACTTTCTCTTTACTAGCATTGACCTAGGGATTTTTTTATTCTTCCACATTAAGTAGATACTAGATACACGGAGGAATAGGATAAGGATATTCCTCTTCCTCTTCAAATTCATCCCACTTGCAAGCGGGTGTGTCTCTATTTTACTTTTCTTTGAATAATAAGAAGCCTAGGCGAGTTGTATCCCTAAAACATCTATGCTTGAGCTCAATGGGTTCCATAGGACCATTTTTATTATAACCTGTAGGTTTTTTTCCTGGATAACCCATGTGTCAAACTAATTCATATCCCTTTCCATATTTATCAGGGGATATATCGCAATGCTTTACATCATTATCCTTAGGTTTTCTATATAGACATTCCAAGATGAATTTCTCTTCATTTTCATCCTCCAGTGACATAGTTGTCTGGATAAAGCTACCATCATAGATTACCTTTGCTAGTGTTGTTGATAATTTCATATCTTCTAAGGATCTCCCTAGGATCTGGGTGATGTAGGAAGAGATGTTAGTGATAGAATAAGTTCCACTGTGTATCCACTCATGTCAGTGTCTCTTAGTTTTAGATTCTTATCCATTTCTTTCATCAACTCCCTTGCTGACTTAGAGGTAAAAGCTTTTCTATTATGTGGAGTGGGAGTATTAGCTGCTACCTTAGTGCATTGCAGACATAACTGGCATCTACAAGAATTGTGACTTCAACACCATTGAATGAGAATTTGATGCACTGGTGATAAGTACATGGGACTATTGGTTCCCAAAACTATAGGTTGAAAATCCTACAAGCTTTCCTAATCAATGTTGGGATTATTCAACTACCTTGGTCAATGAATGAGAGTGATCAATTATGATCCTCCTCCCATGCACTTAAGGCTCTGTAGAGCTAAGGTGGGTAAACCTATACATTAGCACTGAATTCCTGGCTTAAGGCTTTTTATAATAGATAATAATGTGTGAGAATGAATGATGTCTTCAAGATGAAAAATTATTTCCTTGAAGTAGATCCAATGAACTTTACAACTACAGAATAACTAAATGCTTTGAGAATGCTTCAAAATTAAAAATTATAAGAATGCTTTGATAAACTTGCTATTTGAAATAGTGCTTGAAATAATATGAATGATGAGTAGAAACAAACCTTTAAACTTATTACCAAATTCTTATTTTCTAATGATAGATAGGATCAGTGTCTATTCCAACTTGGGCAATAGACTCGATCCAAATCAAGTCCTATGTACAACCTTGTAAAATAATATATGTTCCAATACCATCAACTATTCAAATGCTATCAATTAGAGAAATTAAGCCTAATTATATCATTGCTAGTCCAATTGAATTTAACTTCCTTGGATAGAAGACCAATAGAACAAGAAGTAGGAAACATGACCTTTTCACAGACCTCTTGATAATCAAACAGGGATATGAGCTAATAAATCTCTACACAAGCATTAAAAGAATATTAATTGATCATCTCAATTATTAAAAGGGACTAACCTGAAATAAATTTAACTTTCTTACCACAAGTGGGGCAAAAACATAGATCCTTTATTGATTTTTTTTAAAATAGTACATTAGACTTCATGTTTGCAGTTGTTGAGTCTAACTCTAAATATTAAACTATCAATGTATATTATACAATGTGATGATTTTTTATGATTATATTTTACACCACATATATATGTGGTTGAATAGTTTTCATACCCCTCTAGGTTGAAAAGACATCATTATTCATTAAAATTTAGAAAACTCTTTTGAGAAAAAACTAATTAAATAAATAGTTGATAACTACTTATCTTTCAGATTTTGGCTTGGTCGGAAACCCAAAATAGATTGTAAGAACATAATATTTTCACTAGCGATAGGAAATTTGATTTTCTGAACTAGATCTTTTTTAGATTGTTAAATTTTGATCATTTTCATCCTCTGGCGACATCATTTTTGCAAAATGTTGAAATTACAACATTTCTTAAGCATATTTTCTTCTGATGGAATTCTTTCTGATTTGCAAAACCCAGAGAAATTGTATCAATCTATCTTGTGTGTTAATGTTTGTAGCTTTAGTCGTATGATCATTTAGAATACATATAATACTTTAATATTGATTAATAATAATATATTGTATTTGTGTATATATATATATATATAGTATATTATATTATATTATTATTAAATATATATTATACAAATTTATATTATTCTAATATAAAATTGATTAATGAAACATTAACAATTATAATGAATAGACATGTCCCGTGAAGGGACATGTCTCTCCTAGTGTCTCTCTCAATATAAATACAAGAAAGATTGTTGCATTTGATACACAGAAAATATGGAGAGTGCTATTATATTTGTAGTGATCCTAAAAATTCAACATGGTATCAGAGCATGTTTGAAAATGTAGAAAATTAATGTACACAATGAGAAAAATGATTCTTCATGCTCTCCGTAGATCACTAATGCGCCCAGATCGCTGAACATCACTGCATGCTATCGCTGAAGAAATTGATTCTCATAATCTAAGAAAATGAAGAGGAATAATCAAGCACGGGGACATTATATTAAGGGTGATGTTCTGAATAGCTGGACTTGTCGATTCAAACACTCGCATGCTCTGTGCACTAACTCATTTGAGATATCAATGATGAAAAAAATATTTGTTGCAACTGCCGCCACCTTCCATATGCCATCAAAATTGATTTCTTCAATGATCATTTCTCGTAAGGTGGTTTCACGGGTGAATAAGATTATCAATGTTCTTCCTCCATGTCACCCTTGCATTCCACATAGTTTGCATGGATGCAAGGGACCGAAGATGAAATTCATAGGATGTTCCATTGCCAATGTGTTTGCTGCTATCTGTGATCTGTCTGGGATGTGCGGATCGTGTGTGGAGGGCCTGTGACTATGCAAAATACTGCATTACTCTAGTGGTGATCTAGATTTGAATGTTGTTGCGTTCCACTTGAAGATGTTAGTGAGCCCTTGGAAGGAGGAAACAAAACACAGGACATCAACAGACAAATATTTGGCATCAAATCAACAAACATCTAAGTCGACAGAAGAATGTCATTTAATATTATTCTTACTATCAATTTAATTATTTGTAATGGAATAAAGGGAGAGAAAATTGTAGTTGGAACTCAAATATAAATAGATTTTTCTCCTTATGCAAATAGTTATATGTTGACAATACAATCAGTATAATTTCCGAACTAGTATTTAGAGATGAAAAAATCACCATATTCGAATCAGTTGGTTCTACATCATACGACAAGCCTAGATAGCCCAAATACATAAATACAACCCAAAATAGTATATTCTTTCTGCATATTAAAGTTTGAAATATATGGTGTGGTTCTTGGACTAGAACGGAGACAAATATTGTTGCAATAGAGCTGTCTTTCTTTCTTCAGGGATCTGAGTGGGAAGCAGGTGAGTGCAATGGGACAGTGGTGTAAGGCACTACACTTGGGAGCGAGATAGGTGGCTGATAAATCCTATGATGCAGTTAGCAAAGAAGCTTGTTTCTAATGGATTTATCCTTACTTTCGTCAATAATGAGTCCAATTATCATTAGCTCTTAATGGAAACGATAACAATCGGTGAAATTGACGATGCTTGATGGTGCTGAAATTACTGTAATATACGGTGTAGAGAAGGAGAAGTCAACATGGAATAAAGTCGCCACTCAACAAGGGTGTGATGTGATGCTAGACTAACATATGATATCTCCAAACACAAATCATGAAGTCATGGATCTGATATGGATGATGATGTAGTCGGTCCTAAAGCATAAGGCCCTAAAGCATAAAGGTCACACGCTAATTTGTAGCATTTTTATGTGGATAGTGACAAGATGAGCGAAGTTACCATTCGATAGGAGCTAGCTCACAAATTTGAATTATTTAAACTACAATAATGATGTGGATTTACACATCGACCAAAATGGAAAGGTAGTGCTAATTTTGGTGAGAGTTCATGCGTGATATTTCCTACATGGGCTCACTTTACGAAAGGAAATATTTGAAACTTAAAGATAAGTATTGCATGTTTCATTAATATACATGAATTATTGAGTTTGAAATTTTTTCTATAATATTGGCTAGTAAAATCTTGTATGCTTCTATCTTTGGTATTTCTCTTTGAGATAGTTTAGTTTTATGAACTATTTGTAATCTCTCTGAAATTCTTTTAGGACAGATCAAGAAACATAAGAGATTACATTCAAGGAAGAAAGAACTTGATGCTTGCAGTCATCGAACTAAGTTGAGGGAGTTTAACAATCTATCAGAGGCAACCTTGGATGAGAAGGTAAAGAGGTTGATGCATGTACTTGAAGCTTCATATGGAAGCCAAATCATCATGAATGTTTGGTGTTACCAAGCCCAAGGATAAATCCACAGTTAATTACATTCACTCATATTACTATGAAATCAAACAAGTACATTTGTATACAAGAAACTACTCCTACGAATAATGTTATGATCAAAATTTTAAGATGACGAGAGTCTCTTGGAGCAAGATAATTTCACAATTGGGACCATGTATGTTTCGTAACAGAGGGAGCTACTAGAGGATCTCCCAAAATCATTTTTTTCAAAGATCTTAATCATTCTGATTTAGAAGGGCAGGCCATATCAAGATGTTTTCCCT